>DWLI01001790.1:0-14561 GCA_018249915.1 Cecropterus dorantes dorantes | reverse complement strand
TGTTGTAGGATTTTAGTTAATAGGAGTCCTCCTTGCCCAACAGTGGGATATATGTTTTTTGTAGATTTTCAAATATCTATGATGAACAAATAAAAAAAAACAATGCAAACGATATACCTGATATTTATTTTCTTTTAAAATTTAAGTTTAAATTAGATATCCTACGTACACAAAAAAAAAAAACAAATACTAGTAGTTACAATTTTATATTTAATAATATCACATGTTACTACTACATAAATGCAAAAAAGTGATATTAAAAATCCCTAAGAGATTCACATTCCATTCCCTTCCCTTGTCATACGTAATACAGCCGCTGCAAATTGTCGAAGCGCGTCGCACCGCAAGCAATTTGCTACCCCGAATCAATTTGCCCAGTTTTTGTCGCGCGATAATGTCGCTCGATTCAATTTTCTGTCGAGTGCGCGCGCCGCCTTACGCGGTTTTGCGATAACGGACCTTGGAACTGGATTGCGATGTTGCATGTGTGTATGTGTTGTGTGTGCTTAATGTTCGACTTTTTTATTAGATTTTTTGAAGAAAAACTTCTTTACCATCTCGATGTTGTGATTTGAAACTCGATGAAACTAAAATGCTTTACGAAAGCAGTAGTCGACGCCACAAATAGATGGCGCTGTACCCCTTTCTGAATCACGCTACCGATTTTGTAAGGGCAAATTGCACACACATATATGTTATTTTTTAATAAAATTTGATACTATATTGTTTCATATACATAAAGCTTGTGTACATTCTAAAAGTAAGAACCAGATTTAGTTTTATTCATTTTAATTTTTAGTTTGTATACTTACTTATAATATGAATGTGATATACACGCAGTCACAGACAGAGAACATTATTTATTATATGTTTAGGTAGAATGTTAGAAAAACATAAAACGATTGTTATTCCTATTTCATTTATTTAAATTTTTACATTTAAAAGCAAGTAGTTGTATAATATATCAAAATCGATTATCTTAAATCTCTGAATATAGAATATTATTTATAATCCGGAATTATCATTAAGTTCTCATAAATCTCAATTTTATGACTTTTGAAAATTAAAAAAAATATGTAAAATTACCAAAACACCTCAATAATTTCATTTAATACATAAGATAGTACAAATGGACTTTAAAGTAAAAAAACATATAACAGGTTCTTGTACGTTATTTTTTCACATAATAACAGATGTCGATAAATGAAAAAAAGGTGCGATTAAAATAATATATTCTAGTGATTTACCACAACATCTAAATATTTCGATTAAGATGCTTAAAAGTCACGCATCTCACCTAAATTTATTAAGCAGCAAATCACTTCACATAACTCTGCCTTCGCTACCTTTAGTATCGTATTACTCTACCTTATAAATTTAGTAAAGGGCTTGATCGCAAGCGAGGAACGATGGAATGTTTTGAGCGAATCAACGGATTTATGGCACAGAACTTTTTTATAAAGATTATTTTATAAATCTGCATACTTATTTTGGTTCGGTAAAGGATACGCGTCAAAGTTCTTAACCGCAATGTTCAGTTGGTACTTCCGAGTACGTTATTTAGACTAATAACCAAATGTAACTAACATCACATGTGTGATCACAAGCACATTTGATTTTTATAATAAAAAAAATAATAAAACTCTTTATTGTACGATAAAGTTATGTAGAGCAGATACAATATGTTATTTGCTAGCTGATTCATTTTAATTTGCTCCAATCACTTTTCATTAATTAGTGAGAAAATGAATATCGCCTGACACTTATTCGCTGCGAGTGAAACAAGTCAGTTGTAAGCATAGCTCTCTCACTCGCGTTAGCGCTCCTAATTGAGCAATTTATCAACCCAACAAAAGGTTATCTTAAGAAAATTCGGCTTTCTAAAGGTCCCAATCATATATTAGTTTACTTAATTCGATATATTATGGGTATTATAAATCGTCCGTACTGATTCTTGTTTTCGTGGTTGCGTAAATCATAAGAATTAATTGTTATGGCTAAAACAAAGTCGTTTGTTAAATATGATATCTTTATGGGAAAGTTGCGGTGATACTAGAATTATGATGGGTTTTTATCCCATAATTAACAAAGTATGGACGTAACTGTCATATAGCTGTATCGTGTTGTAATTTATTGGCTTTCTCATCTTGTCTTTGACTAAAAATTAAGTTAGTCCATAACCACACTTACTATAAATTCACACCGAGTACGTTATTGAGTGATAAATAAACAGAATCCAATCCCAAGACCCAAAAACTCTAGTCCTGTATATATCATGCGATACCAATATATCGATTATGATGATAGTTATTGATAGAAATAAGACAAAGTTTCACACTTCGAAAGAATATCACTGTAACTGAAAATCGCCAATTGATTTGCACGACATATTTAATGCATGACTCTTTTCACTGCCTATTAATTATATTTTTTAAACCAATTTATATTTCGACTTATGTGGAATGCATTCCCTGTGATGGAAAGTGGACACTTCCGCATATGACATCTATACTGGCCCCTAGATTTTATTCTTATCTGACGTCAGCCACATATGCCTTGCTAGGGGTAGCAGGACTAAGTTGGAACGCTTTGGAATAACATATCTCTCACTATATTCTTCAAACCAAAACACAGGTGTGCTAAACCCTAATATAAAGTGCGGCGGTGGTTTTTAGGGTGACAAACCACAAAGGTAAGAAACCTTTGTGGTTTCTTACCTTTGTGGTTTGTCACCCTAACACATGCTTGCATCAAATGTATCATTATAATTCAATATTGCTACACGGTACTTATGTCCAAGTTTTAATTAGTCAAACATTCGGACTCCAGTCACGTTTTAATTTACATTAACGTCCGCCATACAGTCTGTTCGTTTGAGACAATTTATTATTAAAATCTCCAAAACCCTGATTATATTGCTTAACATAATTAAGTATTTATTCAAATGAATTTAAAACAAACACGGCCGGTTGACAATGAGTGGGCGTGATTATTTATACGACGATAACGCCCTTATTTCTATGTGTTTTGGTGTTATATTACTTTGGAAGCGAAAAAAGCGGACTGTACACTTCGCGTCACCGTTGAAAACGTTTATAAAAACGTTCGTTGAACTTGAGAAATTGCATCATTTATAGCATAATTGTTAAGCTGGTTGGAGGTAGTTTCTAGATCACCTACACCGATTCCTCGTAGATGCCATAATATTCATCATAAATAAATGAATCTGCTGCTAATATAACAATACTGCTTATAGAAAAATATTTGCATAACATTCTCGAACGTCACAAATAAACATCGGTATAAAGTCGCTTAGTTTGAAAATAGCCTTATTTACTTGATTTGCCTTTTAAAGCAATACGTAGCTAATTTATACCGCGTTGTTTTTAATTTTCGGTAGTATATGAAAGTCGTTATATTGCGAATTATTGATGATGTGTGCTTCGAGAATTTAATCATTTAATATATTGGGGACCGCCCGCGGCTTTGCCTGTCTCGGTATCGTTTACGTGTTTAATTAATCGGAATTATTAATGAGATCTACTTTTACGTCAGTCGGTCACTTATGTTAAATGTTCTTTTATGTATAAGGTGCGGACTATCTTTGTTTTAAAGATTTTTTCCTCAAATTTTAATATGTTTAGTGCCACCTACACGCCCTGCGTGTTGTCGTGAATTTAGTCGCGGTGCCAGCAACACGCCAGGCGCGCTCAAATTAATTTGTAATAATATACATCAGCATCTGAGAATAATTCGTGAAAATCATAGTGGCATGTAACGTGTAAAGTTTTGTAGTGCTATAGAATCGAAATTGACATGGTAGAAATCGTGGTCGATTGCGTAGTGAAACGCTGTAATATATATTTGTTTTTATAGTGTGGAAGGAAGTCTATGTTGTACATATCAAGAAATGAAAAACAACATTACGTCCAAACCCATACATATATAATGTAAAATTGAGTTTAGTGCTCCGTGTGCAGCTATCGACCTCTTGAAAAATATATATCCCGGGTTGATTACAGTTGTCCAAGAATAGTTGATGGTCAAATGCTACTTCCTATCTGGCGGACTGTATAATCGCTTATTACTTCAGTCTTATATAAAAAATCATGTTAAAAAAATAGTTAACTTTCCACACGGAATCCCAAAGAAAATAAATCATAGCGGCCTTATTACAGCCTTTATTTCGTGTCCAAAGCCATGAATCGTACAGAAGACGCAAATTAAGAATTTTATATCAACCCGAATTAAAGGTGCATCGAGTGAAAATAATTTACGAGGGCATTAAAATTGCACCAATTTTGATCAAATTACGCGCGCTGCGTAATCGTTCCTCTAATTGCGTAATTTGGGCGCGCCATCTTGAATTTGAACGAGGGTCTTAATTTTTCGGGATGGTTTTTATTTTGGAAAACGAATGAAGTCGCTTTAGTCTTAATGTTCATTATGTAGAGGAAATCTTGTTTATATTTAGTCTTATGGAATTTTATTTAACATTTTTGTTATATATTTTATGTTTTCTCATACATGATTTAATCCCATAATTTGTGCGTTGTCTGTCAGTATATCAGTGAGTGACACATATAATACATATATCAAAAAAAAAATTAAATTACAAATGAAATGAATATGTAGTTTTAAAAGTGCCAAATTGTATTTTTTTATTATAAGAAGACACTTACTATAGTTATTCTAATAATCAAGATTATAACAGTCTCATTACTGAGTATGTGTCTGCACAGTGTCAAGAGTGTAGGTTAGGTTAGGTTAGGATATATTTCACCGCGGTATCCAGATGCAAATAGCTAAAATTCTCAACTCTTTTTTTTTCTGTACAATTTTTTTTTTCAACAATTTTTTTTTCTGTAATATGAATAAGATATTTTTTTTTTAATTTGATATTAAGACTCCAAAAATTCAACACTTCTCGAAAATACGTTCAAGAATATTGATATTAAGAATAGCGGCGGCGTATTCGATATAATGACGTATAATGCGGTTACGCTTGATGAATAATTTATGGGGAAATTTGGCGTGTGTTCCGCAATTTGGTATTAAACACACCGGTGTTGTGTCGGTGGTGTTGCGGTTTGCCCCACTGAAAAGAAATTTTTAAGGTTCCATATATTTTTGCTGTACATTTTTGCCAGTGATAGGGTTTCGGTTTGGGGATCTCTTATTTTGTTTTTAAATCCTAGGTACATGCTCGGCTTTTAAAGAACAGCTTCATATGGAACATGGGTTTAGATAATCTGAAATCAGTCACAGAAATATTGCTTTCCTTATGCACTAAAATGGTTACCTCATATAAACTTACACTTACTTTATACCGGTACCTTTTGTGCCGGTACACTTTTACCGGCAACCTACTGTACTCATACACCATAATACACCAATACACTTGGCCAAAGAAATCGACTAAGTCGAAATTTTGATATGACAGCTACGCCCTTGATGATTCTGGTAGGTAACGAAAATGAAGTCCAGAATTAAAAAAAAAAGTAGATAATTTATTACAATATAAATATTTTTTTACACCAATCGAAAGGTTTTCTTTGCAATAATGGAACGATGAAATAAGATAAGACGATAAAGTATCTACATTCTTCAGCGTCCGCTCCGAAGGTGCTCGATTTGTTCCCAACCGTCCATTATCCAAAATTAAGGCTAACTGTTTCACAGCAGACATTTTCGAGCTTAAACACCTTAAAACTCGCTGTATAAGGTTAATGAGACTGCTCAGATTATAGCCCGCTGTTATATGTTGAGTTATTTTTATGAAATATGTATAGGTTTGGTCTAACTGAATACCGAGACTTTTCTCAAAGTAGTGTAAATTTTGCCCATGATGAGACGTCCCGTACATGACGAAGCAGTCACAATATCGGTCTGACGCGTATGGGTTTCGGTTTCGATTCCCGGCCAGACAGTCGTCTGAATGATGAATTTAGAATTTTGTTCTGGGTCCGGGTGTTTGTGTATTCGTCTTTGTTTGTCCATGGCACCCGCGACACAAGTAAATCCTAGTGCGGGGCTATGAGTATAGAAAGCGTCTTTTAAAGGGTTCCGGGTTCGACCCGAACCAGACTCGGTAAGAAATTTAAATTATTATTTTAATAAGATATTGATATGTTCTATTAATGTATGATTGATATTGATTGAGATATTGATATGTTCTATTAAGACAAATATACAACGATTACAATTTTAGACCATTTTGGAAGTCTCATCAAAATTGTAGTGATTACTAGAATAACAATACAATCACTAACAAGTTAAACCCTGCATCCAACGTTTGTTGTTTCATAGCATTTTAACAAGCATTTAAAGATGAGTCATTGCACATTTGAAGTCAGGCCAAGGTTTGAAGGCACGAGACCAGGATTCGTTGCTAATGGGACGCGATCCAAACCTTATGTCAGGGAGATAGCCCATCTGGTCCCAACGCTGATGTGTTACTAATCACGAGATAAGGATGGAATAATTGAATCTGTTTATCTGTTTGTAATTCTAAGTGGGACAGTGTGTTGTTCTATATAGTGGTTAATGGTGATTTTTTCGTTAATGTCAGTAAGCTTTGAACTCGTTTGAATTCCGGTGTCATGGGGGAAGTTCGAAGTTCAAATCCCAGATATGTACATGGAAAAAGTGTTTATTAGGAAGTGATTTAAATGTCGTAAAAAACCATGTTACGTGTAAAAAACCTACAATCAAACGAATGTACAGTCCATCTGATGGTAAATGGCCATTACCATGCCACCCATGGATATCTGTCATCTGTAGTAGTTTATGTATGTCATTTATTAATTAATTGAATATTCAAAATTATTTCATTCGGACAGGGTCCGTATAACATTTATAGTAATTACTTATTAACTATGTTAGTATTTCTAACACACGCAATTTAAACTCTAATTACAAAAATAATTTAAATTTAGTTCAAATTACCTAATACTAAACAGAATAACTCTAAAAAATAATACAAATAATAGCAACGCAAATTCAAATAATGAAACCTCTCAATTAGAATTTGTAATTCTTAACTTTATTAATAATAAAATAAATGAAAACGTAGTTATATTAAATGTATTTATATTGTTCTAGATGCTAGTCTAGTACAATATAAATACTTTGATTTCCAACGTAATTCATTCAAGCAGTGTTGGCACTGTATCAAACGTGGAAGAGACGAGCTATTAGATCGAGTACTGTTAACAGGAGATTTGAATCTTGAATACTAAGTGGCTTGGAAAATTTTATTGGGCTTTCCTATTATTATTGTAATCAACGTTAGAAACAGGATGTGTACCATATACACTTTACTAGCTTTTTCCCGCGGCTTTGCTCGCTTGGTCGGTTGGTAGGTAAAAAGTGTTCTATGTGATAATCCAGGCATTAATCTATTTGAGTACCAAAGTTCACCCAAATCTAATCGGTAGTTTTTGCGTGAAAGAGTAATAACTAAACTTTTGCATTTAAGATATATTATATTAGTAAAATAATTGAAAGTTCTTGTTAAAAGTTTCAAATGAGCTTGGTCAATCAATCTGCACTTGACACATGGTGGGCACGGTCTAACTCTAGTCATTATAAAAAACCTGTGCCCAGCAATTCCTCAAAAAAAGATGAATGCTGGACTTTACATCGTATTCTTAATGTTTACGACGATCCGTATAGATTAATATTAAGTAATTTGGCTTACGATAACTTATTTTAAGTGAAAATCTTAGACACAGTAAAACAATGCTCAAGTTATGAGTAACCTTAGACAGTTTCATACATTTTGACCATTAACAAAGGATACCTTGAAATTGTTATTTACCTCTCTTTTTCAACCTTTATAAATGGTCATAGAGTTAACGAGTCGGAGTGACCACCTGACCTCAAATAAACTGCTGCTATGAACCTCGTGGGCCGCAATGACCACTTATCATTCGGTGGACCGCAAGCTTGATCGCCACTCTATTACCATAAAAACGCGTGCGCGATATAACGTCACCTGCTGTGTGCGAACTATAAATTCAGTGCCAAGTCTACTATGCCTTACTGAGTTTGGTCCATTACGTTATTATAGCTTTACGTTAAAGTATTTTTTTAATATTACATTTATTTTTTTCTTTAATTATTATTTTTTAGTAAATTTAATCTACGGTTTCGTTTCAAAACGTTACTGAAGGAAGCCTTCTTAAATAGTTACTGTTACTTTAAGCTTCAAATATATATGGTTCCTCTATAAGTAACGTATATTAAATACCCTGGTGCGTAAGTAATCCGCATATTATCTTAGTGTGATACGGTATAAAAAATGCATTTTTTACTGCATTTTTAGTTTACTACATTATCGCTCAAAAATACAGTGGTAAAAAAGGTTTTATGCCAAAAGTACGTTTGAAATAAACAATTACCTACTTAAGCAGATTGATCATAAAAATATTATTCATCATAAATGAACTGTTCGTAACGCGCACAACCCTACCTCGTGTTGCAACCTGCCAGGAGGGCCTCGTGTTAGCGGAATTATAATGAGAATGTACCATACGCTTAGATCCCCATGTATATTACCAATGAGATAATTTATCCCTTGGAAAGCTCGCGCGTCAATTTATGACGGTGCAAACCATTGATATATCGTGCAACCATAATATATTTGCCCAGTTTGACTTCTGCTAGGCCATCTGTGGGCTGTATTTACGATGGGGGTATATACTAGAATTTAAGCTCAATAATTTAGAATCTTTTAGAAGCTTGGTATTGTAGAAAATGTATAGAACGTAAAAGTAAGTTAGAATTCATTATCATTCATCCCAGATTTACGATGTAATAAACTTGAGAATATTTCGATTTTTTGTTCCCAATATTATCGGGTCACATGTCAAATGTAGGAAATAAGTACCTATTTATTAAATTAGGCAAACCAGAGATTCTGACTTTAATTAAAAGAACAATCCGGTTTAAAATTATTTAAAGCCTCATTAAATGAAATAAATAAAAATGGTAATGTCAATTAGTGTTAATTTCATAAAGAATGTATATAAAAGGTTGTATGCTGATCATTGAATCAAAACTAACCAATTTTATTAGCTCTAAACGTTGATTAAGAGGCAAAATTCGATTATTTTTGACAACCAAACGACAGCATTAAATGCACCCAAATAACGACGGATTGAATTTAACAGCCGTGTTTAATATCGCATAAAAACGATAAAATAAGCCGCGTCTTTGAAACAACGCTTATCGACATCATAATCGATTTCATTACTCGATAAACATCGAGCTAATCGAATATTTTGTTATTGATAACGTATAAATATAACGACAACGCCCAACGGTTTGAAGTGCCCATTATTAAACAATTCGAAACATTTTTCAACGTTGTTCTCTACTCTATTATTTTCGGAAATATTTTTGTGTTCCAATTCCGTGGGTGTCATTACTATGAGCTGTTATGAAAATGATCGTACGAAAGGGTCTTACTTATTGAATTTTATACAAAATGGACGTTTGCGTTAGATATACGAGTTCACAGTATATAAATTACTTAAAACTGGGCTATTATGAATTGAGATTCTCATTAAATAGTTTTATTAAAGTTTAATTTCCTTCTTCAAATCTTTAAATTCAATATTATTACCCTTTACGTATGACTCAAAAAACATAAATCTATTAATAGCAAAAATAAGTGGACTGATTACGATAAAAGTAACAAAAATCAACTGTGTCAAATTCATAGAAAGATAAATAAAAATATATATATCATTTACTGCTAAAATAGATCTATACGTATCGGCCACAGGCCTTTGTGATAACTAGACAGCTTGTTAGCGCTCGTAATGAGTACTGGCCTTACGTATTATTATCGAATTAAGTGGAAATGTTTTCTATTCTGATGACTCTATACGTGCATGATTACATCTGTGTATTTTTTTGGTGAACTGAATATCTCTCACTATAATTATATTAGTGGTTTTTATTACTTATTCTTTATTGCTATGACTTGCTTTTATTTAGATGAGATGTTGATTCATTATAAAGTTATACATTTTTCATTATACACTTAGGCATTGGCCTAAAATATTTAGGGAAAATGTTATATTCAGTGTCATATCAATTATTTCTTAGAAATATAATCTTTTAAACTGATTTTGTAGTTCAGTTAAGATAAGCGGTAGATCATTAAGATCCGATACAAAGAACAGGAAACCTGACTTCTGTGTTAAGTTCATTAGTATTACGTTTCAATGAGCTTTCATGAACCTTTTATATCGACCGGATGTTCCATTGCTACACCTGTCATAAAAAGTAGACATTAGAATATAGAGGTGCCAAAACCGGCGTCTACACCATTAAGCGTAATTACAGTAACAAAGCCTTGTTTAGAAACTGAATCAAATTGACCGTAACATTTGAACAAAATGTTTGCAATTTGAATTTAATGATAACCGGATACCTATTTGACAAAAAGTTAACGAAACGTTCATTCACGTAGAAGATTATAGTCCTTGTGATCTGGCGAATGCTTTAACAATCACACTGTTCATAATGAGAGAGGAATTGTACATAACGTCCCGCGAACTTTTTAATGAGCAGTCTATTTGAAAGCCCAGAATCAACAATAGACCTAATCAGCGGTCGAAAATCACAAATCACTACCGTTAGTGCATACCCATAAGCCAGTGGTTCCCAACCTTGTGCTACGGATACCATAAAGACCAATAAAATTGATGAGGAAAGTCGTTCAAAATTATTACAAGTTGGCAGGTGGGTAACATTAAAGAAGGAATACATTTTGACAGAAGGTATTGTACAGTAAACGGATCATCAACTTGAATATTAATATACTAAAAAAATATGAACCACTTTTGAGTCACTTGTAAATGGAAGGAAGAGGAAGTCACTTCCTAAAATACAATAAAACCACAATAACAGCTGGACAGCTAGTGCCAAAAAAGGTTGAGCACCACTTCAATAATTCGTATTCGATTTAATCACGACTCGATTCAGAATCGATTCAATGATCGACATAGTGACGCCCTGTCCACGGTACAGCGGACAATAGAAAAGAAAGTGCTGATCCGTTAACGATGTTTAAATGGTAACGTTCCGTTTGGTATCGAAATAACGTCGTTAGCCCGCCGAATCTTTTGTTGCACGTGTGATTTTGGTGACTTTCTCCTTGACACCTTGTTTGAAACGAGATGATGTGCCAAATAGAGCAAATGATACTAAAGTCAAAATGAGATTTGCATTTCATGTTCGTCTATTTTTAAGCTTGTCCGTAACTCCATATATGACCACTGCTACAGTATCATTCATTCATTTCATTCATAACTAAACTTGGACCTAACTAATCCATATAGACCAATGAATCTTACTGGTGAGGACACTTGGTTGGATTGAACAAGGGAAGACATGATTTTACTGTTAAGACTTTTCTTACAAATTATTCTATTGTAAATAATGAAAATTAAATATTAAGTTTGTCGATAAGAATTTTGTCAATCATAATAAAAGGCAAATAAAGTTGACTATCTTAGACGTATAAATGTTCTTCTTTAGTATTTCATTATGTAAAATATTCAAAATTCAATAAATATACAGGTCGTGAAAACTGCGGTTGACAGAATGTCACAAACTCACAACTTAGCTATATCAAATGCAAACAAAATATGAATGGACGTTTAACAAAACAATAACGCTAATACGTATATCAACAATTATGAATAATCATTACACGAGACAGAAAAAGAACTAGACGTAATACTCACGGCGTAATTAGATGAGCAGGAAAACGGCACACATTACATACTTCCACTAGAAAATTGTCTTCTCGAAACAATTTACTGGTCAGTTTCCCACATTTCACACGTCGACGAGGTGAGTAATGCCTAGGAATTTTAACTGTTTACTCCTACATCATGACAAAACAAAGATTCCGGCATCACATTGTTAAACGTTAAACTTGAACCGTTTTAAACAAGCTAATTTACCTACTTTAGTTTCTTAGCACTGCAGGTTAACATTCGAACTTTGTTTAGTTTTGAACATTACTGATAGACTCAGTTTGTAAGTCAATATATGAAGTGTTCCACCTAGGTTCAAATATCTATACCAATATTATAGAGATCAGTAGAGTTTGTTTGGAACGGGCTAATCTCAGGAACTACTGGTTCGAATTTAAATACAAATATATGCAGTTTTTTATGAACTCTAACCTATTATGTTACTGTAGTGCCTAGGATATGGGAAACAGCGTCTTTCTGTGTAACGTAAACATTTACAGCGGTCATTAACACGCGTGCCAAGCGTGGTAACCATTGGCTACAACCCGCATTTGGGAAGGGCTATGTCCAGCTGTGGACCTAAAAAGATAATGGGTGGATAATATGTTGGTAGTTTATTAATAAATTTAACAATATACATCAATCGATGCAAACAAAACGTGTGCATTTAAAATAAAGTCTTGTAATCAATATACGAGTAGATGGCTTAATATTGGAGGAATTTGCTATGTATCTAGCAAGTTTACAAGTTAATAAGTAAGTACTAACATTTTGATGTATCACCGATGACTATAAGGGGGTAATTAAAGTGTTCTACCCCCTCCTCGTAAGCATAAAATATATCTATCTATTAGGTAGGATACCTTGGAACAAGATAAAGATAATATATACTAGCAACCTTTTTATTACTAACCAATGCTGTTTGACACCCCCTTAAAGCTAGCTACGCCTACGATCGTGACAACATACTATAAATTTGAATATGCTAAGCGTTTTTTTCTCAGGCGTAATAAAGTTATTTTCTCTAAAGGATGCATGCACGTAGCTTGGTAATTAAGTACTATTTAGAAACGGTAGCCACGCGCGCAGCCAAGAATGCGGGCTCGGAATGCCGTGGTTCCGTAAGGACGGTAATCCGTTTATTTTCTAGCCCTTTAGCTTTTTGTCTATGTCCAACGATTTACGGTTGGACATGTGTAGGCATTTACGTGTTTCAACCGCTTCGCTGCGACAAAATGATTGTACGCTGTGATATATGTTTTGTTTACTACATTGATGCGCTGGAAAATAAAATGTATAAGAATACAACTCCGAATAAACGGTATTTGTTATCTAATATACTTATTTTTTTGTAGTTCTACTAAAATAATAAGTGGTATAGTATGGTATCCACAATTATAGCCATTATCATATTAAGTAAATCAAAATAACGATCGTTTGTACCATATGGTGTCTTAAATAGGTTCCCGGTGATGCCGTACGAAGTGAGTAAAGAGCAAAATTCAGGAGATGGGAACCAAAGATTTCCTATGGTCAAAAACACGTATTCGGTAGCAACGCATTGTGGCTAACCTCAGGAAAGACTCTGTTCTTATTTAGGGTTCATTACAGACACCCATGGATGGCAGTGGCCACTCACCATCAGATGGACTGCATGCTCGTTTGCTACATCCGCAAAATACTAATAATAATTTAAGTCATACTAAAGTTTATAAGCAGCAGGTGTTATTTTGTTCCACATTACACGTTAGAATAGTTCAATACACTTAAGCGACTATTGCAAAACAAGTCCGATTTAAGTATAAAACTTAACTTGCCTAATCAAGGATAAAATAGTTTCCCAAACGCCATTTAGAGGCGCCCAGCCGAGAATCGATATCACATCTAGCGCGGTTATCGATCGAATGCATCGGATGATTGCCCTAATGACAATTTATGCGTGTGGAATATGTAAACGAGGCATAGACAAGTAAGTGTCGGTGTAAACGGACCACCCGCGTGATATGTCGGTAAATTATCTACCTTACGACCGTTTAGATATTGGTTATTGGGTGACACTTTTCTTTTACCTCATTGTTGATTTTTTAACGTTCTTTATAAGGTGGATTTTATTTATTGTTTTGGTTTTTAGTGAATCTATACGATAACATTGGTGAATGGTAATGTTTTCCAGCTCGGTTATTGCAAACTGGACATCAACTCACATTATAAAGGTTTTTGAAGCCATCTACAATACTAAATCAGAATAAGCGTTTCCTTGTAAGAACTTAGTTACATTTAGCTTCAACGATTTTTAAGTCCTTTTTTGATTGTCGTATTAATATAAAGATCTTATGCGCCTTAGATGAAATCACCTATGATGCATGCAATAAGATTTTAGAACTGATAACAACCGGGTGTCTGGCTTAACGTGCCCTCCGATGCACGAAAGCGCGCATGAAATTGTAGCTGTATGGGCTAGTAGCAGCCGCCAACTATACTCTTATACACTCACGTTACTTGACGTCGACGACGACATGATCGTTAACGTTGACGTTCTTTATATATCAGTTTTGATTCAAAAAAATTAACTCTGAACTTAATTTGCGTGGCAATGAAGGCAAATGAACTACTTTCGGAGAAAATTACAGAACTCGCAGTTTTTAAGACAGATAACTGTTCTGCCTAATCCTAAAATTCTAAAATGTTAAATATTTAGGTGGTAGAATTAGTGTAGATCGACGGGGGAAGTACCACCGTCACAAAAATTACTAGCGTGAAGTATTTCTTGCGTTTCGTTGG
>DWLI01001789.1:0-14563 GCA_018249915.1 Cecropterus dorantes dorantes | reverse complement strand
AATATATCTATACTAATATTATAAAGCAGTAGAGTTTGTTTGGTTGAACGAGCTAATCTCAGGAACTACTAGTATGAATTTAAATTCCTTTCGTATTGACTAATCCATTTATTGAGCATATATTATTATAAAGCTTGTTTGGTTGAATGCGCTAATCTCAGGAATTACTTACTTTAAAAATGCTTTTTGTATTGTATAGTCCATTTATAGAGAAAGGCTATAAGCTATATATGTTTGTTTGTTTTTTTTTTTATTTATTAGCGGGTAACGCGCATCATACCTAGTGTATAGATAAAACATTAGCCGTGTGTGTGTGTGTGTGTGTGGAGCATCCTGGCACAGGTATTTTTATTTACTTAATGTCCCAAAAATGATTGTCTTTGTAATTGTGTTGCTGTTATAAATAAATATTTTTATTTATTTATTTATTGCACTCAAACTTACATCTAACATTACAGGGCACCCTTATGCGTTTTGTCTCTGTCTTTTGAGTGTTACAAGTATATGATCACTGACCTCGGTCTGCACCATGGCGGGGCGCTGCGTGCGCAGCGTGCGCACCGTCTGGAACACGTCCACCACGCCCTCGTACTGCATGCGCTCCAGCACCGTCGACAGCGTGATGAACACGCCCGTGCGGCCCACGCCCGCGCTGCAGGCGTACGTTACCGTTAGTCATCATCCAACGATCGAGGGAGGGAGAAAGAGGGCTTGCATGTTAGATGGGTCGCGTTTACCACGTTTTTTTGGCGTACGTTACCATAAGTCATCATCCAACGAGCGGGGGAGGGGGGAAGAGGGCTTGCATGTTAGATAGTTCGCGTTTACCACGTTTTCTTAGCGTACGTAACCCTTAGTCATGATCCAACGAGCGAGGGAGGGGGAAAGAGGGCTTGCATGTTAGATAGGTCGCGTTTACCACGTTTTTTTGGCGTACGTTACCGTTAGTCATCATCCAACGATCGAGGGAGAAAAAGGGCTTGTATGTTAGATAGGACGCGTTTACCACGTTTTTTTGGCGTACGTTACCGTTAGTCATCATCCAACGATCGAGGGAGGGAGAAAAAGGGCTTGCTTGTCAGATAGGTCGCGTTTACCACGTCTTTTTTATGGAGATAGCAAACGAGCATGCATTTAGAGTGTAGGTCTCCGTGATTGGTATCCGCCTAGGTAAAATACATGGGATTAAGATTGAAATACAAAACGAACATCCACTGTATGGTAAATGGTCAGTAGACCCCGTGTAAATATATAGCCAACTCCATATAGAATAGGGGTTCTATGTTAAGCCGGTCACAGATGCGTTGCCACTTCTAAGAACTAAGTTAGTCGCCGCATATATAAGGCAGTCGGTTTACTTATCTTTTTTTTCTTTATTGTATGGTAGTAGCAAACGAGCATGCAGCCCACCTGATGGTAAATGGCTACTACCTATGGACATTTTATCAACCCTAAGTAAGAACAAAGTCTTCTAAAGTTAGCCACAGTTGCTACCCTTGAAGACTAAGATGCAATGCCTCGGAAAAGTATGTCTCCCTTACTACACCCTTCCGAACAGAACACAGCAGCACATAATACTGCTATTTTTAAGCCGACATAGGTGTGACGGTGGTGCTTCTGGAGTCGAACCACAAAGAGTTCCATCACCTTCAAATTATGAGTATCCTATGTGTTTTATCCAGGCCATATACTATAAGTGTGCAAAATTTTATCCAAATCCGTGCAACAGTTATGTTGATGCAGCAATGTCTATTACCAAAGGTCATATCTGGGTGGCTTCCTAACAAATGATTTAAATATACGATTCAGATACCTAATATTTCTACTTTCTAGATTGCAAGGAAATGTTAATTAATGACATGGTGGACAATTGAATGAAAAATAGAGTTTTATGATTATGAAAGTTAAAACATCATAATATTTGATGAACAATACTTAACAATTGCTATGGACTATGATAGAATTTACCATGCTTTATGTTAAAAACACTATAATATTCCACAATACCTGCAATGCACAGTAATTGGCCCATCTTGTCCAAACTGCTCCTTAGTCTTGTGCACTTGCCCCAGGAAGTCGATGAAGCCCTCTCCGCTTTTGGGCACGCCCTGCTCCGGCCAGTCCGTGAACTGGAACTGGCGGACCGTTCTGGATGCGCCATCGCGAGCATCCGTGACCTGAGGAAGAATAATAAGATGCATCAAGAGGAAAAGATAGATTCCTAACTTCCTTTTTATGTTTTAGTTTCATATAAAGTAAATGCTACGTGGATAAAGTAGCAGAAAAAACTATGACATTGTAAGTATTGGATGTTATAGTCAGTCACTTCAAACTAAGGGTTATTCAATTTATTATCGTGGCTAGAATGGGTACGAATAAAACCCATAACATTTACTGATAACATAATTGTCTATAAAAATCTGGATAAAAAAGTTAGTGTGATTGTAATATCATTATAAGGAGTTACAGCTCTAAAAGCTTAAGTATTAATCTGTAATGTTAGTGAAATAGTGTTACCTTGAATTCCCTCAAGATGTACTGAGGCATGTTGTACTCAGCGATGGGATCCACGACGAAGCATTGGTAACGTACAGAGCGATCGGAAGGCCAGTACTGGTGGCATTTTTCCTAAAAAAAAAAAACAATTGATAAGACCATTCCAGAAGGTGTAATTAATCAAACTTATTCAAGATTAATGACTTACCCGGCCCATTTCCTTTAGCTTGGTCAACATGACGATAATAGTGGAGTTGTGCTCCCACAGCATTCTCCAGAAATCATCAGTGGTATCAGGTAAAGGACCCTGAGTGGCAATGTAAGCGGCTCTGTATCTGTAGCCATCGACGAACGAAGCATTGATGTAATCGGATCCATCTCTCGGTGTCAAGCAAACGCGAGTAGATTCGTAGGGCAAGATGTGGACAAGTCTGTTCTTGTGTTTGTTGCAAGGCAGGCTGGCCGACACGAAACGGCTGGAGTCAGCCTTCATGTTAGCTAGTTTCTTGAATTCCAATTCCATTCCAGTGATATTTTCAATAGTGTCGATGCGCATCAGCTTTTGAATGTGAGCGTGCAAGTTACGAGCTGGTACTTCAGTATCGCCGCAGACGACGGCTTCTAGCAACGCATCGTGGATGAAAATGTACTGGTCTTCGGTCTGGACCATATAATTGCGTTGAGCTCGTAAGCAAGTGACATGGCCGTAGATGTCGACGGTGCGTTCGTGGCGAGCTCTCTCTAGCATCGAATCGATAACAATAAAGCATCCAGTGCGACCAACGCCCGCCGAACAGTGAACGACCAGTGGTCCAGCATCAGGTGGATTGAGAGCACGCACGCGTCGCAGGAATTGTAAGAACGGAGCCGGATGATCCGGGACACCATGATCGGGCCAAGCGGTGAATTGCAATTGTTTTATCTCTCTCCGTTCCGCACCACCGTTTCTCGTAACTTGGAATGTACGTATACAGTAAGTGGCTAGTTCCTGAACCTCCGCGATGGTTACAGTCATCATGCCATACGTTTCGCTTCCCCGGCTAGGCCAATACTGATCACACTTGATCCTAGTCCTCTCCTCTAGTTTAGTCATCATTACTATAGTAGACGTTCGCAGTTCCCAGCACATGCGCCAGAAGTCAGCGAACGTTTCTTGCAGAGGGCCTTGAGTTGCGACGTATGCATTATGTTTACGATAACCATCACAGTAGTTAGCATTGATATAGTCACTTCCAAGTATTCCGTCAATAGGTTGCAGTATTACTCGGCTATGGTCATAAGCAATGACGTTAGCGTATCGGTTCTTCGGCTTATTCACTTCCATGTTAGAGTGATCCCAAGTAAATTGCTGACCTGGTTCAATACTCTCATATTCCTGCGAGAACTTAAGATTGTCATTTGCCTTAAGTCGTTCTATATGATCTGCGAGCTCGGATATTGGTATGGGTGGATGTGAAATCATTGCAGGTGTTTGGAAATTTAATCTACGCATTTCCACAGGATCTGATGGCGCTCCAAAACCAATATCCGCTGACATTAGAGGTCTAGTTACAGCTGCTTGATCCGGCGTTTTGCAGGGTTGTCTCCGTCTCTTCACAATAAATAATAGTACTAAGCATAATGATAACATGAGAGCTGCAATGATCGGACCTATCACCCATACCATACCCGCTTCTTTCCTATTCTCTTCTATCCTAATTTCAGGGTCTCCATTAATATCCTTAGGATCAGGCCTGCTGGGCTCCTCACCAGGTGGAGCTTCGCGCATATCCAAAGATAGGTATTCTGAGAACGGACTTGATGTATACAAATGTTTTTGTGGGGTATCGACAACTGCTCTCACAAACACTCGATATCTTTTACTTGGGTTTAGCTTTCTGTTGAGGAAGCCTTCGAACATTTCGTCATTACCGAGGTGGAAAGTATATAAAATATTTCTCTGTAAGAATTTGGCAGCAATATAAGGAGCATTTTCATCGTCGGTCCTAACATTATTTTTTATTAAGTCGTCTGTTAGGAATTGATCGGGATTTTTATGATTATGTGTTTTGTCGTCAGGAACTACAACTAGGTAATAATGTGAAATCGGTCCGTACTCTTCGGAAGCTTGAGGTAGAATTACGAGTATTTCGTTCTCAACAACGCCGTAAAAGTCCGGTTTGACCATAGGTTTTGGGGCGGCCATTTGTGTTGTTACAGTTATTTTTGTCGGAGGCCGGTATGAGTCATCATTAGGTATGGCACTTACATTAACATTGTACGTTGTGAATGGGGACAAATCGTTAATCGAATATGACGTTCGATCATGTTTCACTACAATTTCTTTCTTAGGTATTTCTTGAGTTTGGGTCATGCCGAGTGAGTCTACGAATTCTTTGATGGCGTTGTATGATATCTTATAACTAACGGGGTTTAATCGTAAAGGCGGTGACCACGATAGAGTCATAGAATGTGTAGATACATCTTGAGCTCTCAGATGTAAAGGCACTTCTTCGGGTCTTACTTTAACAGTGACCTTTTCAGATAACCTTCCTAATCCATCGGCAGTTTTAGTTGCCACAGCGATCGCGTATTCCGCAAACTTTTCTAAGTTTTCTAGATCAGTTGAATGTGTCACGTGAACCGTTTTTTGTTGCCATTCGTCTAAATCCTCCACAGGTGTCATGGTGTAAAATACGACATAACCTATAATTTTTCTTCTAGAGGGCACAGTTTCCCACCAAACTTCAACGCCAGATTCAGATGTTGCAACAGCTTTAACTGACATGGGTGCTCTACCGATGTCCCTTTCAGTATGGGCTGTAATATCTTTACTGTATGGTCCAGGTCCTTGTTCTGTGTACGCTCTAACCTTAAATATGTAATGGGCATCCTCTTCTAAACCAGTAAATACCGCTTTAGTTAACTCAGTTGTCTTTTCTACCAAGGAAGATTGGTCACCTCGTTTGTAGAATTGAACATCATATTTTTTAATCTGACCGCTTCGATCTGCTCTCGTTGGGGCTTCCCAAGTTATACTTATAACATCTGGGGTTTGGAAATGATACGTGACGTTCGTTGGTGGCCCCTTTGGTGCGCCTTCAGGTGTGAGGAAATATTTAATAGTTTCTTGTCCGATTCCAATTTGGTTTCGTCCAGCCACTCTAAATTCATATTGGACGCCCCTTTCTAAGTCTGTTATTCTATGTGAACTGACTTTGGTTCCGGAGAAATTTTCTTCGCCTAAGATTTGATCTTTAACTCCATACCTAAGTCTATATCCGAGTAATTCTCCGTAAGTTTGAGTGGGTCGAGCCCATTCAATTTCAACAGATACTATTGGTTCTCTCTCCAACACCCTTTAACAAAAAAAAAACGTGTTATTTCCACTCTACAAAGAGATTATTTGTTGTCTTATAAATATAGGTTTACTTACTTTAAGTTAACAGTTGGTCTGTTAGGAACTCCACCAGGCGTTCTCACAGATACAGGAGAACTTCTATCACCGTCACCTTTACGTGTTAAGGCTGCTACTTGCACATTGTACCGCGTGTCCGGTTGAAGTCCTGAGACGTTTAGCTCCAATGTCGTATCATCCATCACGTTAAACCGCATTGGCTCGTTCAGGAGACCTTTGCCCTAGTTGAGAGAGAAGGGTATTATAAAAATGCACACAATAATAGTAAATATAGTATTTTTTTGTATCTTAACTAATATTAACTTGTACCTAAAACCTAGTAGCTTGCTGTACTATTAATAAGAATGAGAGATTGAGAATGAGAGATTAATAAGAAAGAGATTACGTCATAAAGATCAATTTAAGGTGCACTATATTAAGCTTACCTCGTCTCTAACTTCTTGTACGTGAACGTGATAACCCCTAATGATTCCGTTCTTTTCTTTCTCTTGGGGCGGCTTCCACGTCACGTGTATTGACGTGGAGTTGATTGCGGTCACCTTCACGTCTTGAGGCTCTCCGGGCACTGTGACCACACAAAGCAAACGTTAGGCGATCAAACAGGACCCGCTCGCAAAACGACCTAAATGCCCTATCAGCATCTACGGGAGCGTGCTAGAGAAAAAATACTACCTAAAGCGGTTCAACCTAAAATTGGAGTTAAGCGGCGTCAAAGGCTTATCGGTAAGCACTGCGAGTTTGTAGAAAAAAATTCTTTCGCCGAATGTGCGGTCGGTAAACGCCGTCGGTAATGCTGATAGAGTATTTTGGTCGCAGGCGAGTGTCTACACACGCCTCTCAGCATCTCGATCGGGCATTTGAATACCAACACACACTGAACAGTAAAACATTTACGCCCTTTCACATCATCATTACCAATAAAAAATCATTACCTTTCAATCCACATCGTTAAGAACAACTAAAATCGTAAAGCTTTTACAAAGAGTCAACATTTAGTTAGGTATTATCTATAGTTATTAAGCAGCATTTCTATAACTACTTTTCGCTCACACACTGCAAGGGTACATGCTTCGGGGAGGAGACTTGGGGTCATTAAAGATTAGAAGTGAGACACGCCAAGTCTTCGCCGAATCATTGGATGTCAAACGACATGCTCCAAAAACTTCGCCGCTTGCAGTTTGTTTCATAAAAGAAGTTAGACAATAGTGCTAGGAAGAGTAACTACACGAAGCATAGGCACAAGCACAAACGCACATCGATACAAGCACTATAGTAATTTATACTCACTCCTCATAGCTGTACGGGTGTTACCAGCGGCCCATACAAAGTCAGTGACGAGAGAAAAAAAAGAGAAAAACGCATTCAAATACATTTAAGACAAATTGTGCGAACATTGCAGGGCGAACGGAACTACTAAGTGAGAGATTACGAGTAGAACGCTTGTCGGCAAATGGGGGATACTCTTATTTCACTTCCTCGTGTATTTTGAGCTCTTTAGGAGGCGCATTCAGGTTAAGCCGCTTGGGACGCCGGCGACGGTCTGGGTTCACGCGTGTCGCCCTTCCTGTCGCATCGAGCATTCAGCGAATAGCAAGGCGAATTTATTTGCAGTACGAGGTAAAAGTGTCTCAATGTCTTGAATCTTCTTACGAGATGGGAAAGTTCCAAAGGGGATATTATACTCGCTTGTTCCAACAGATAAGGGCTACACGTTTGGAAGACCGTCACGTCCCTTCGCGCTGACGAGTCACTCACACGCACATGTATTGATTAACGCGACGGCGCCGGTCTAGGTGTGTGTGCGTCATCAGTGGTGTCTTGTCAATGAGCGCTCATCTTTGATCCGGTGTGTGTTGTCCATTGTGTCCCTCGTACCTTATGTCGCTATCCACTGTGATGTTTGTGGCAGTGTTTGAGTGTTTGTCCGTTGGCTGTGGTCTTCTAAACGACTGTTAAGTATGAAATTAGAGTAGTAGGTACTTTACACTTTTGACTGTTGGCCGATTCTGTCTTGTGGCGTCCTTCGGGCTCTGCGTTCCTCGCTTACGGCAATAGCGAATGTAAGGCACAATAGTATTCTGTATATGTCACAATATCTAGTGTGCATGCACGACGAAAGTCTGATAGAGTATACAGAAGAAGGAAGGAAGAGAAGGAGCTACTGGCAAGAAGTTGTAGCTTAAGAGCAAGTGAGATAGATAGAGAGATAGAGATAAAGATAGAGATAGCGCGAAGTTCTAGTTCGAGCTGAGCAGTCCGAGAGTACAGGCGAAGAGCGTCGCGGATCTATCCGTCGGATCCGTTAAGAATGTGCCAATTTAAAGTTTTGAATTTAGAATGGATCCTCGGGACCGGTGGTCTGTTCGAACCGCAGCCTTGCCGCTAAGAGTATAGTCAGAGTAGTGAGTAGAGAAGTAGTTGTGAGTAGTATAGTAGCATGCGCGCGTGTCGTGTGGGACGGTATATTGGTATTCAAATGCGGCGCTCGGGCCGTGGTGCGTGGTGAACCGATAACCGAACGATCACGTTCAGTAACCAGCCGGATGCCGTCACTCACACATCGAACTTAGCTATACAAGAGCGATCGATGTGTGAGTGATTCTGTATAACGATGGCGCTGTACATTCTGAGCGTATCGATTGGTTAATCGCTTTATCGTAGCACGCACTCGTTCTCTCACCTCGTGTCGTCGCTAGTTGTGCTGAGTGCTTCCTAAAAGTGCTGTCTTTTTGGAAACAATTGCATCTAAAATCCAATATCCGATGCAATTGGATCCAGCGAGACGTAAACCTATCTGGTGCTCAGTGAAAATAACTGAACGAAAAACGGTGCTGTGTTGTTAAAGAAAGCATGCAAAATTGTGTCCATCGCTAAATACTCAACAACTGTGCGCCAAAATTAATAATAACGGTGCCGTCGACACTATATCGGGTGCAAGTAAAATTTGCATTTCAGTGAGTGCCATCATCAGCGATTCGAAATGACGATACGGAGACGCGTCATCAAAATAAATCATTACATGTGAGAAGTGAGTGGAACACTATGCCGCTTCTCATAGCGACAACAGTTTATAGTGAAAATCAAATAATCGTGACATGATCATAATAATAATACATGTAAATTCATCGGCAAGCATATAAAATTTTGTTACGAGATTTAACCTCCTTGATTAGAATCCTGCTATGTGCTCACAAGAAGGGGAACAAAAGAAAAAAATGACATTAGTATCGTTGTACGGTAGGGTATATCGATATTATGACTTAGCCTAAATTATGACATAAATGGTTGTTTTGTCCACCACCAATTCAATGAACATCTTTTGAACATCACCAGAATTAAATGTCAGAACGGGAATAATTCAAAACATTCGGAATTCAGAAATTGCTCGGAAGTATTCGGATGAAATCCTCAATATTGTAAATTATTCCCGTTATCCGGGTTAACCCGATTAGAAACATAAAATCATCCACATAAAATATTTAATCAAGAATTTATTACAAGTCGGATTGCAAGTCCGCGCTTATATGAATGATTTCACCTGTATATATATACCTGTTAACATCTCCCAGAATGTAATAGTAATTATGACACGGTTATAGATTAATATCACCTTATATTAAAACACATCATGTTATCATAAATGCAATATCAGGGGAAGTCTGCTCAGTGAAAGGATTATTTTTCATAACTTGCAACATTTTTAGTTCTTATAAATGGGGCACATTAAGCCGGCATTACCATAACGCCTTCCGTCGTTTAATGTTATTCCGTTCCGCTGATATTACACCGCCAATGAGGTTTGTTAAGTGAAACGATCAAATTATATTATTCATTATATTAGTAATTATTTTCTTGGCTCGGTGAGGCTCAATTTTATGTCCTTATAGCCGCTCGAGGGCGGGCCGAATTTAATTAAACGAAGCTAACCTGAAATACGCCCTGTATTTCGGTAGATAAAATTTGATGCGATTCTATCGTCGGCCGTTCGGTCGGGAGCCATAAAATTGAGCGTGCATGTTATCGTATGTGAATATGAAACGTACCGTCTTCGTGCGTGCGGACGGTGACCGGGTAGGAGGCGGGCCCGTCGCCGACGGAGGTGCCCGCCAGCACCCAGATGCGGTACTCGGTCCAGCGGCGCAGCTCGTCCAGCACGAACGAGGTCTGGTTGAGTTTAACCACGGTGGCCTCCGAGTCGCCCCTGCCGGACTCCACGCAAAGGAGCTTGTAGTACGCGATCCTGCCGTTGGCGCGCTCGGCCGGCGGCGGCTGCCACGACACGCGCACGGCGGTCGGCGACACCGCCGCCGCCGTCACATTCATTGGCGGCGCTCCGGGAACTACACAAGCTCACAGTGAACAAGGGGGACACCTGGAACCCAAACGGCGCGGCTCACCCGCCCCGCCTTTAACCGCCCTACGATGCAATCACTGAATGCGGTCCGAGTCGAACGAATCAAATAAAACGGTGCCCACAAATAAATTATCGATTCACAATAAAGAAAAACAGTCGAGCATGCAGTGTGTAGTGTAGGATCCGCTCGCCCATACTTCTCTACGTCTCATCCGTCACACTTTCTCCTGTCGGAAGGAATCGTGATTATGTTATGACGCGATCCGAGCGACGTGTACCGTGTACGCGCTCGCTCGTGATCGCACCCCGTGATCGATGAGTGGATGGGTTGTTAGTACCCGTGTTGATTTGTTCGGAGTAAAAAATAAATTCACTGACGAAACCTCACTTCAAATCAGACATATTTACGTACAACATAAAGCTACTACTAGGGTACGGTGTACGCATTGCAACGAATTGAATCCCTCACGAGACTATACTGTACAGATAGCGACGCGAATGCGTACACGTTACCGTTTCGACAAGTTTACGATTACAAAACACATATTATTGTGATATAAAACTTGGTGCGTGTGCTGTATTACTGGCAGCGTGCCGGGCAGGTGCTTTTATGTGAAATATTACAGTAGAAATTACCTGGAAAACTCACAATACTTTACTTTCTCATATTTTCTCAAAGCTTCGGACGGGAATGAGACCTAACTTCTAGTAGGATTTAGTCTTTATTCTAGTCTAGCGAGTGACTTATAGGTATTTGGTGTGACTGATTGTTTTTGGGATAAAAAGAAGGTAGGCAAATAATTACGAATAACATTTATTTGAAACTAGATAAACTTGCTATCGCTAGATCTAAATTCAACTTGTCTACTGTAGTTCAAATTTTAACAAGGTAGTTTAAATATAATCCTATAAACGTCATAGATCATTCAGCAAAATCATAAATAAATCTTGATCTCCCTCTGATCTTTGTTACACCAGAAAGGTCAATCAAATTAACCATCCTGTGAATATGTCGAGATATAGCATATAGATCACTTATGTGTTGATCAAATACAAATTTGTCATATTAATATAAGGTACGATTTACGAGAGCTCACAACAAGATTGAGTCGATACACATGTGTGTATGTATGTGTGTCCTGTAAATGTGTGTGTGTGTGTGTGTGTGTGTGTTATGTTTGGACTAGAATAAAGACATAAATTGATCTTAAGTGACCGTGCCTCATTCCCGTCCTTACAACTTACACCAATCCGCGACATACCGTATTGCTTGGTTCGGACAGCTATCGGCGGTGTGGTGGCTCCCTCCCCGCGTTGCGACCTCGCCGCCAACCAGATGTAGTAGAGGGTATTCGGGTATAATCCATTTAGAGTGTAGGTCTCCGTGATTGGTATCCGCCTAGGTAAAATACATGGGATTAAGATTGAAATAGCAAACGAACATCCACCGTATGGTAAATGGTCAGTAAACCCCGTGTAAATCTGTACCCAACTTCATATAGAACAGGGGTGCCATGTTAAGCCGGTCACAGATGCGTTGCCACTTCTAAGGACTAAGTTAGTCGCTGCATATGTAATGCAGTCGGTTTACACATCTTTTTTTCTTTATTGTATGGTAGTAGCAAAGGAGCATGCAGCCCACCTGATGGCAAGTGGCTATTGCAATCTGCAATCAAACCCTAGGTAAGATCAAAGTTTCACCTAAGGTTAGCCATGCGTTGCTACCCCTGAGGACTAAGATGGTATGCCTCGGAAAAGTATGTCTCCCTTACCACACCCTTCAGATCAGAACACAGCAGCACATAATACCGCTGTTATTAGGTAGAAATAGGTGTGACGGTGGTGCTTCTGGAGTCGAAGAGTTCTACCACCTTCAAACATTTCACAAATACGCAACAATCACTTCACGTTAAAATTAGGTGTGGCTATCTATGAATCTCCTCGGTAACAAAATCTCGTAATTATGAGTTTCGATGTAATCTCCGAAATTGTAACCAACTACCAACAGGTGGTCAGTTCTGTCTGTTTGTCTTTCTATCTATTTGTTCAGCAGATTTAAAGTTAAAGATTAAGCAATTTCAATCCTAACCTTAGAAATATTTCTACGCCAACTTCTATATTAAGCCTAACTGGACGCGTGTTTCTGTTGAAAACTCCATCGAAGCATGTAGTGTGGAGTCAAACTACATTAAGTATAATTATAACTTAGGCTAAGTTTAATATAACTTAGTTACAATAAAGACATACTCGTAGAGTACGCTAGACATCCTTTAATTTAATTAAGAACGTGTATCTAACTAAATTATTCTCTAACATTGCGGGTGGGAAAAGAACATGTTTTATTTATATGTCTATCTTTATGCAGTTTTATTGTTTGGTATAGTTTGCTATCGAGCTTAATAATTATTTTTATAAAAGTATTTTTGGAAAATTTTGTCGCATTTCGATTACTGTGCTAGGAAAATGTAATATATGTAGTTAAATATCCTTTTCTATTTTGCTTCAACTGATAGTCTTCGTTTGATTTGCTGTTATTTCGACGCTTTAGTTTTGTCAACAAAAATAACTTAAATTGACCTTTTCGTATCTGTGATGGGTGTAAGATGTGGAATTTAAAAAACGTGGGAGGACTTTTACCGTTTGGACAGTGAATTTGACATTAGTTTTTCGGGATTTTACACAAATAAAATCTTACATTATTCGTTTAAAATATTACGTGAAAGGGAAAGCGGAGACAAAGCGGGTATAAGCTCGTAGTGAAAAACGTCGACAATGCTATGAAAATTGTAATAGTTCTAGGCATTTCCATTATTCCATTTTTAATAGAAAATTCCGCTCAGCAGCGCGTGGCCAGTGGTCCAATGGAAAATACGTCAAAGAAATGAAAATTATTTCTCGTCTAGCAAAACGATGGTGCGTCGCGTTTTGATTTTTATGTACATTTTTATTGAGAGAATGTTTTAAAACGATAAATATAAAACGCTTTGTACGTTGACAGTATATTTATTTTTCAATCTTTGTTTATTAATGGGTAAGCTGGTAAACTTTTGACGCATTTTAATGTACAACACATAAATGTTTCTATTTTGTGCATTGTGAAATAATTTACTGACATTTAATCTCAAGTATTTTATTCCAGCATCTATACGTATAACTTCTAATACGCACATAATTTAAGAAAAATCAGTGGTGCGTGCCTGGGATTCAAGCCTCGGACTCCCGATCGAGAGACCAAGATTCAATCATTCGGCTATCACTTCTTTACGGCGAAGGAAAACTTCGTGAGGAAACCTGCACACCCGAGAGTTCTTTAAAAAGTTCTTAGAGGTGTGTGAAGTCTACCAATTCGCACTTGGCCAGCGCGGTGGACTATGGCCTGAAACTCTCTCAATCTGAGAGAAGACCCGTGCCCAGCAGTGACACAATAATGGGTTGACGAAATCTATACATAAACTTGATTTCATTATTAAGATGTCTGACTGGTCGTGATTGTAAGCTAGACGTCTATGGGAGTTTATATCAAATGGACTGCATACACCTATTAAACATAGATGGCAAGGGGATACGTGGTTCGTTTACAGATTCGCCATTGTAGTTATTTCTATAAACAATCAGAATACAAAACTTGCAGTCGTGTATTCTAGTTAAGGAATACAAGACTGCAAGAATACAACACTCCAAAAGTCTTGTATTCATTTATTTATGGTTTGAATAATTTTAACTCTCAGCTATCATACATCTTCAATCGACTTAATGCCGGACTTCTCATTAATTTTTTTCTATTTTTCTTGGGCATCTATAAACTTAGTATCTTAACATCAAGTGTACCAGAACTTATTTCGATAAACAAGAGTTAAAAACCACTCACTTGCGATGATGCTCCTTAGCATACGTGTCATTCCAGTATAGTTCATAAGACACGATATTGTCACCAGCGTGTGCTGGCCGTCTCCATGACAATGTGACTGACGTCTCGCCGGCCTCAGTGGCTATCAGATTCGAGGGCTGGGAAGGTACACCTGAAAGAATATCATCAGTTTAGAAGACAGTTTTTGAAAGTTAACGTAAATGTAATATATCGTCGCTTAAGTTCTAACACCGCGTAACTCAAAAAATGGACATTTTGAGTTATGCATATCATTCGATAGGAAATTAAAAGACGCATCGTTTGGCCCATAAAAATAAAGAATTTTAGACAATTACAGCGAGCTATTTGAGGAAAAAGAACACAGCGTATATTCACTCAGCCAATATATGCGGTGAAAACTACGCGTAAGTCAGTGTTGTTTCATACTAAAAGAGGTGACGAGCAGAGC
>DWLI01001788.1:0-14566 GCA_018249915.1 Cecropterus dorantes dorantes | reverse complement strand
TTTAACGAACCACACTTCATAAAATGCTGCATGAACTGGGATTTTAATTTAATTAGCAGGACAGTAGATCACTATTAGATAATGGAAAAAGAAGACGTTGTTTTATGGCGGCATAAATGTTAAAATTAATTGTACCCCTATATATTATTGCCGGATTAAAACTTATTGTATATTTAAATATATTAAATACTATTTGACTTTGATTAATCTTAACATAATATTTGATGAATTAATTAAACTTAATTTTAAAACAAATTGTTTGTAATATGAACACCACGGTGAATACACCTTTACCCTTCTGTTGCATTGATGACTCACTGCATTCTTATCGCGAACGAACTATAGTAATTGTTCGATCTATCACAGTGCTTAATAATAAGATGTTTTCACGTCAAATTATTTTACTACTTTGATCTTAGACCTTATACAATATAGATAAAAATATCGATATTATATAAACGGACTTTCGATATATCGGTGCATCCCTACTGTCCCACTGCTGGGCATGGATAAATTAAAGGAGGCCGGGAAACACGTTGCTTCAATGTAAATTAGTAAAAAAGACATTATATAGTGTAAAAGGACTTCATAATGAATCGTAGTGAATATGCATTATAAATGTGACATTCAGTGCACACAATAGTTTTGCGAGTAATTTAAATAGTGATATAATTATAGGTGTATTCAATATGTTAAGTGAATGGAATTGAGAAGGAAGGAAAAAGACGTGGTCTTAGATTATATATTAATAAAGCTATTACCTATAAAAATTAGTTTTATTTGAGCACTAACCGGATACTCATGTTTCGCTACAGGACATAGAAATAGTCGCCATCTTTACATAGTGTAAAATATCGAAATCAAAAGTAACCTATAAGTTGACCAGGTAATAAGCTACATCCATGCAAAAAATCATTGACCAGTGGTTCTTGCGTCATTGAGTAACAGACACACACCATCTTATTTTTATATATTAGTATAGATGTAGTATAGGTGATCAAAGATTGATACGTACTTTTAAAATTCTTAAGAAAATAAAATAAATCTGTTTCCTTAAATTATCCCTTTAAATTCGTTCAGTTCTTGAGGTCCACTTGACTACATGGTATCATCACGTATATCTGTAGATTATCTATCTTCTCTAATTCCATTAAACGTATTTTTAATTTACAAGCTTACTTTTAAAGTAATTTTTCATTTTCACCAATATATTTTATCTTTTATTTTAGGCTTGTAGAGCACGACTTGCCTTGCTAATCGACTTAAAATTTATTTAGTAATATTCCCTAAACAGTAAGTAATAGTAAAACTACTTACAACGTCTTCAAGTGACATATTTTTTAAATACAATCGCATATGAATTTCTTCCTAGTCACGCACTCACAAACACACTTACAAAATTTATTATGATATCTACAGGTGTAAATCAAAATTTATTGTGTATTTTAGGTCCCATGTTTAACAATCGTTATTTCACACCCAAACTGTCACAGCACAGTGGAAATGTATATTTTTGGAAACGACACTTATCTACATTTCACACATATATAAAAGTCTCGCACGTCTTCCCATTTCATAGCTAGCACTGGAACTGAAAAAGTCATTCTACAGAGCTACCCGCATTTATTTCATTCCATTATGGGTATTTGATTTCACATACGTTCTCTGTTGTTGCTGTTCATATAAGTTGCATTTATGAACAAGAAAGAAATGACATTAATGCTAATCCGTTTTGTGTGAAAAATGAAACAAAATTGTTCAATTTATATAAAAAGTACTTTGTTTTAATTATTAATAGCCAAACTGTATATACCAACTTATTACATAAATATCTCCGAATATTATTATTACACAAACAAAAAGCATTATTAATATCAAGGAGCACAAATAAAACAATTGTAGAAAATTTAGAAACAAATCAACTTTATTATCAAGATGAAAAAGATCAAATTATATATTTTACACAAGCTACGTAACAGATATGTGAGCCGCGAGCGGCCGCAGACATTACCTCGTACGTGTACCTCACTGCAACATAAATGGACGTCACTATACATATACATAATATACAATACAATACGACACGGTGTATATTATACATTATACATATCAAATCGAAACGATAATTGCATCCGAACGAAAGGTTTGAAAAGATAACGCGGGCGCCTCACCGAGGATTTTCAATAGCGTTTCCTATAATTGTCTTTGTTTTATTTTTGTTTAATATTATAATTAAATGGTAAAACATCTCACTAGCATAAGTTTATTTACAAGGCCCGGAGGCGCAGTCTGTTATTGTATAAAACTATCACTCGCGCACTGGCACGGGGCATTCGCACTTTGCACGGGGCGCTCGCACTGGGCGCTGTGCGCGGGCGGTCGCACTATGCACGGGGCGCTCGCACCGCGCACGGGGCGGTCGCACTGGGCGCTGTGCGCGGGCGGTCGCACTATGCACGGGGCGCTCGCACCGCGCACGGGGCGGTCGCACACAGCGCTCGGCACGGGACACTCGCACTATGTACGTGGTGTCCGCACAAAGCACTAGCACGGGGCGCTCGCATTACGCACGAGGCGCTAGTACAAAGCGAACATCACGTTAGACTCGCACTATGTACGAGCCATTGCTTCGTACTGGGCGCTTCGCTCGGAACTCCCGGCGCGCGCGGTGCGAGACACCTTCCGCGAGGCTCCGCGGGGCGCAGGGCGGCCGGACTAGTCGCCAGGATGTTCGGGGCATGATCTGTTAACCTCGAACCATTGGTCTATACATCTGAAAGCGAGAAAAAATAATTAGTTAAAATAATCATCGACACTAAAGTTTTAAATAACAATATTTTCTTTATAAATTAACGTTTCATCTGCTTTATAGCAGTGGTTTACCGCCAATATATTTGAAGAGATGAAGTTGTCATTTACAAATACAAATAGGACTGTTTAAATGAAGGTGCCTAACGACTTGTTATGTTAGAAATGTCGAATTGCAGACGTACATTGGTTACTTGTAAAAATGACAGACAACTCTTTTTGGATATCTCAACTGTCATTTAGGTAAAATCCGTGCAAAAATAAAATATGTCTACCATAAGAAAGATAACACTTATGAAGCTCAGCAGTTGTCATATAAAACACCCATGCATTTCGCGAACGAGAAACATTTCTCACAATTAAACAGTACTATCGTTTGCAATTTGAAACTGGGTCATCCCAGTATTCGCATTCACCACGAGACGCGTCCACGTCGCGCCAACCGACTGCGTTCGCTCGCCAATTGTAAAATAGTCCGCGCTGTGACTGAGATTGTGACCTACATCTAAACCTCCTTCACTGATGTAAGATGTTCACCAATTCAAACATTTGTATGCGATTCATGTCTTGCAATTACACTTCGTTACGTACGTAACTATTAACCTATAAAGTTAGGTACAATATTCAAGTAAATGTGTCATCGTTTGTTATTTAATATTTACTTCGTTAAAAACGATAATGATTTTGAATTATAGTCCATTTTTGGAACGTTCACAATGATATTCGGTCGGTCGGTCGCAATTTGATACCAATTTGTCGAGTTATGGTTTAGAATAAATAAACAAAAGCGGAAAGTCAATTGCTCCAACACTTTCCGTGCGATTTATGCGAATACTGATTATTACAACTTACTTTAAGAAGCGATGAGAGATAAACCAACTTTTAACGGAGATTAAATTAAGTATAGACATGTTGATGGTACACTCACCCCTTGTGATAGATGCAGAGGCAGGGCAGGCGAGCGATGGTGTCGCCAGCCGACAGCTCCTCCAGGCAGATCACACATTCTCCCTTCGAGTCGCTCAACACATCCTCTGGAATATACATAACACATTTATTAATAAAGGTGAAAAATAAAGGTTTTTAAAAAAGAAAAATAAAGTTTTTTTTTAATGAGTGGAATGCAACTGATTGTGGAGGACCAGCCCCACCATTGGTCGTTGATCAAACTCAAATAGATTTGGAGGTGATAATAGATGCATTAACGTTAACGTTGCTAGTCACCCGACAAATCCGAGCCGCTGACGCTTGTAGCGTATGCGAGTGACGCTCGAAACGTTTTCGTGGCCCACAGGCAAGTTAAAATGTTCAATAAGCTTCTGAGTTACCACACTAATACTACTACACTAATTTTTACACTACAGGACTTGTGGCCATAATTCCTTCATGATATAATAATGAAGAGACCCACCACCACTGCTTCTGCGCCTTATCACAGTTACCATAACGGGCTAATGAAAGTAAGCTATGCTATAAGCTATGACTTTAAGTAACAAAGCCGGATTGGCTTACAGAAGAAACTTATATTGTTGTCTAGCTTGTAATATTCGAAAATTGTTGTCGCTTGTTTAATATATTTTGTTACCACATCAATTTTTACGCGACAGCGTCAGGAGAAGGGATAAATTAATGGGATAAACAAAAAATTACCAACAAAAACTACGTTTGTCATTGCGTGCAGCGCCTTATACTAAATCATTTATTTTTTGATATTTTATTATCATTTTAATACATGGGTTTTTTTTAAATAATGTTTTTGTATGAAGCAGTCGATATTTTTTTGTTTAAAATAATTTATTAAATGTTCAAATTAACGCACGTTTAAACCGACAAAAAATATTTTTCTCACGTGTAAATCTAATTTTAGTGTTGATTTCATGTGACATCAATTCTCTCATAGGTTCACTGCCATCTTTATTACACAAACAGGCCAGGGCACTGACCTCAGTTCCGTATCGGATCTAGAAAGCTATGCCTAATAATGTCTAAACAATATGGAAACTTCTCTACATTCTGACAACATATACCTACCTAATTTATAATTACCTAATAATTATAATTTTTTGATCCGTGATTATTTATGAGTTAAATGGCCATGAGTTTAGACAATCCATATGAATTGTGTAAAATCCTTCCACGATACACTTTGAAGGTGGTAGAACTCTTTGTGGTTCGACTCCGTAAGCACCACCGCCACACCTATTTCTGCCTAATAATAGCAGTACCTATTATGTGCGGCTATTATTATATATGCTTTTCCGAGCACTCCATCTTAGTCCTCAGGCGTAGCAACGCATATGTGGCTAACCTTAGGTGAGACTTTGATCTTACCTAGGGTTGATTACAGATGTTCATAAGATTTAATTAACAAACTAGCGTGTAGTCCATTGTCAAGTGATCCAGCTGATGGTAAATGATTACTACCGTCCTCTCACATCGTGCCCAGCTTTATGTAGAACAGGGGTTCTATCTTAAGTCAATCACAGTTGCTACTCAAGGAACAATTAATGTGATGCTATAATAACTATAAAATTGTCGTTTCACATGAAAGTGAGCTGAACTACTGCACGCTAGACCATAGACAATATCCACTTGTATCTGTATAGATTTGTTAACCATTAGAAAGGACGTAGAAACTCACCATTATATGAAAGCCTAGGCCTGGTGAGGCACATGACCAGATGGCACTCGATGTCATCGGGGAGCACGAACTTACTGCACACTGGACACTTGATACCTGCAACAACGACAACAAAAAATTATATAAGTATGTATTAACACTTTTATTCTATATATTACACTTTTAATTTTATAGAACCATGTAATATACCTAACAAAAAAAAGAATATTACCTATGTCGCTAAAGTAAAAATTAGTGTTTTGTTTTATAAAATATTCCAATAGTTTCTTCCTCATTGCAAAAATAGGTTTACTGTTTTCATTGTATAACAATGTACTTAATTGTAATGGCTTTGCCGATAAAAATATTTAATTTCGATGTGTAATGATGATGATGAGTGATGATGTAGTCTATCTGATGGGAACAGGCCCCTGCCGCCTTTGGACATCAATAACCAACATCATAAATAGTGTTAGACATCGCAGTAGTAATGTGTTGCTACCCCGAGGACAAAGCATCTATCAATACTACACAATAACATAGCCCACATAAAAAAGTGGGTCTTATTTATCAAAGCCGATAAAACAATCAATGTATGTAAAATTGCAGATCAAACGAAACAACTGCGCGATATCGGTCAAAGATCGTGGCGATAATCGCGGGCACGGCGACAGGCGACGATTACGCGATCGATACGACAACGACTATAGGTCAGATCTTTTTGACAAGATTAGTATATAAATGGTTACACGTGTAACCTGCTTTGTTATTTAAACGAAGATAGATTCCGTCGATGATATTCTCCAGACTCCTTTTCATTTTTGAAGTGTGTATTTTTTGTGTACCACGAACTGAGTTGAACAAATATAAAGAGCGATGCGAAATTTAGAGATAAAACAGCCACTGAAGGTATAGATACGAGGCATACGAGCAGAAATGCGAACATTTATTTAAAAATAGTAATTTTAAACTTTTTTTTGTGTCGAAATAAATTTAACTAGGCTTTAACAAATCAACTCTAAAATATTTAAAGTTTATGCATAAGTACAAATCACAAAAAATTCGAAAATGTGTCAGTCGGACCAAATATATTGAAACGTTATATAGGGATAATTGTTTATTCTATTTATCTGCAGAAAAAATAAGTTAAATAAAAATAATTAAGTAAGTGAATAAAACAAATAGAGAAACAGAAAAAAAAATATGAAGATTGTTATCTTTTATTATGAAACTCTTACAACGCAGGAATATTATGTAATAGTTTTTATTAAAAGATCAAAAACAAAATACACTATTACACATAGTTGCCTTGGAACGAACCAGAATAGCAGAGAAATAGTAAGTAAAGTAAGTTTCAGATAAATTAAACCCACGAACATTTGTGCAAGCGAATGCACCGTTTACACTACGTGGGACGAAGCATGTGGCTATCGGCTATCGGAGCTGTTTGGTGTTGATACAGTATCTGAATAATTCATGAAAGCCGTCCGCTTACTTCTAAACATTCATCTACAAGCGGAAGTACTCTACTTATGAAATATGCAGTTCAAATTCTTAGCGAAGTGCAACGCTTTAAATTTAAAATCTGCACGGAGGAGGTATTTTTCAATTAGATTTTTTATATTTTGTTTTACAAATTTTTTAATGATTATATGTTATAGTATTTTCAACTCATATTTAAATTTCTACTATGGAAGGTTAGCTACTTGCAGTTCATCTGATGGTAAGTGATCACTACCGCTCATGGACATCTGAAATCAACCCCAGATAAGACCAGAGTCTTACCTGAGGTTGGCCACTGACGCGTTGCTACCCCTAACGCCTCAGATAAGTATGTCTCCTTTGCCACATCCTTCAGAACTCAGGAGCGTTTAACAGAGCTGTGTATGAGACCGTCATATCGATTACCTAACATACCGTCATACATAACATGATCATTACAGTTAATGAGACATACATATACACCACTATCATTATTTGTATTACTTTTGTATTGCTATACTGAATCGCTTGAATTTCGTTCATTAGTAATGGACGATGTAATTTAGTCCAACATCATCTGTATTGACTTTTTTTTTAATTGAGAAAGGTAATTACTACTACACATCGAACTACAAGCATAATTCAGTGCGACCTTCGAACTTTTCAGTAGAATTTGTTTTAATGTAGGAAAAACGGGACTCTACTACTAAGACTCCACAGTCCGTCTGTCCGTCTGTCTGTTCAGTAGATGATGTATTTCTGTTGCCACTATAACAACAAATACTAAAAACAGAATAAAATAAATATTTTAGGGGGGGCTCGCATACGAGTACAATAAACTTGATTTTATTTATCGATTTCTATAGAGAATGGTACGGAACCCTACGTACGCGAGTCCAACTCGCACTTGGCCGGTTTTTCTGATGCAGATGGATATATAAAGTAAAAATTATATAACATGAGTTATACCTCTTTTTATATGTTCGATTCCGAATTAATTTAAATTAGTTTTTTTTGCTTTGCTTGAAAGCCACCGGCAGACTTTGGATCTAAATCATAGAAATTATTTCGTTACGGCGAATAATCCAACTATTTCGAGTCGTTAATTCTCAATAATTATCCTTTCAATATTAAAACATAATAATAATACGAGTACCTATATATCATGGCTGAAAAACAATAAATATAATATTCGTATCAATAATACCTGCAAGGTTTCGGGATAATAACGCGGATATCAGACACAAAGATAAACGTATCGAGCGAGCGGAGGCTACGGAACGCTATTAAGCAATCGATATTACAGTAACAAAAATTAAACCACTAAGTACGCATATGACTACAAATGCGTTAGTTTTACTTAATTACGACGTTACTCACGTCACGACTATTACGACTACGACGACGACTATTACGACTACCCAAATTTTTATTATAAAAAAAACATCGTCCCTTCGTCCTTTTTTTAGCCTATGTTACGACAATTACGACATATCCAACGACGTTGAGAGTGTCAAAAAATATACATACATACAGGGCAATTTGTCGGAAGGGAAGAGAGAAGGCCGAAGCCGGACATCAGAAGTGATACAACGAGTATTTTTATAGAATAGCAGGTAGATGGGACGATCATTAGATATCGTCTTACGCCCGTGCGTACTTATGATGTAATTAAATTATTATGATTAAATAAAAAAAAAAAAAATAGCTGTCGCCGACAAATACTTACGCCCAAAAAACACTAACTTCCTTTCTTCGTTCTGCAGTCAGTAAAAAAAGGCATTTTTTATCATGGTTTAATTCAAGTTCCAACGTGGTACAACTGTATGTATGTATTGCACATTAATTTCCAAAACAGTCCATAAAGAGGCTTTAAATAAACTTAAGACAAATCGTATACGATGCGAAATATGATTATTCAACGGTTACGTACATACTTGTACCTATAATACAGTTACAAATATTATAATACAATTTCAAATCTGTCTCAAAGGTCTTGACAGTGCGCGACAGAACACACACCTCCAATGTACTCGAACCGAGCGACAAGTAACAACTTGACATCATGCCTGTACTGTACAGCCCGTCTGGAACTGAATCGTTATGAAAATGTAGTTAGGTTACACCTATAGGGTTGTCGACGATAAGGTTCATATCTAGAACCTTTTTTATTTGAATAAAAAAAATGTTTTTTAAAAAAGTTTTTAAAGATTTTGATGTTTTACTAGTTTTCGACTGCCAAAAGTTTATCAAATTAAATAACGTTTAAAGAAATGTTAATCAGATGAAAACAAAAATATATTTCGCTAATTGCCCTCTGTAAGGTCTACTTGATTGTCAAGAAGTCCATGCAACGGCAAACGGACATATATTTAAAATATTAAAGTTTCGTGCATATAATTTTCGTACTTTACGTGCCGTATGTTGAGAGTTTTGAAAAGCACTCCCTCTCTTCCCTTGGATGGCATCTTCTTGTGTAACATCAACATCAACTGCGGACATTACCTATTGGCAGGAACCCCCTATTAGGGGAGGTCTTGGTCCAGTAGTGGACCCCAAAAAGGAGTTATAGATTCCTTAACACGTATAGTAAATTATTTTAGAAACAGTTTATTTCGTATGTAGAGTACATGTAGTTTTAGATATAGAGTTTAAATGTAATTGTTACATTAGACACCGACCCTAGAGATAGTCAGAACTCGTCAGTCAAATTCATAAGTTGTCTGGCGGTGAAGCCCAAGGCCGTGTTCTTGAATACGGTCGCTCCTTGTGTAATGAATGTTAGATAATGTGTGTTACGCACAAATAAACAGAATGCTTGGTAACTGTTACGGTTTATATCGATTTAATTATGTGGAACGTTGTTTACAGTATTTCACGAAAGAAAGTACAATAGGAATATCTATTTCGGTTTATTTTAAAGAGCACTTAAAATAGATGAGCGTTTTCGATTAATCCTGTAAAGCTCTCTCTCTCTCTAGCGTCTTTATTTCTTTCTGAAACTCTCACAGTACATTTAATTGCTATAATACTTAATAGCAATATCCTTTGATAACTTGAAATTTACATTTTTGCATACATATACATATACAACATATAAATTTTATTAGTAAATATCCTGCAGCTATTAAAGGTTAGTCGTTAACCATTGAACCAATGCTTATTCTGAGAGAAACTGTTCACACCAACCCCGGTAGTCTGCAGGGTTTTTTCAATTATTTTCAATTTATTTTGTATCCGTGACATAAGTCTTAAGACTCTATATTTTCACCCAATTGACCCTTTTATCATTACGTGGAGGAGATAATGTCGTCTTTTTCGGAACACGTGCCCCTAATATCCCACTTCTTTCGATATTTCTGACCAGCTCTTGTTATTTGGTTATTGATTTATCTAATTAATTCGCTATACCTATACCAGCCATCTAGGTTAGCAACAACCCATAAAAATATCATTGAATGAAATGTAGCCATAACTTCATTCATTCCAATTCATAACTTAGATCCAGCCATAAAATATACGAGCACGGCGTGTTTACAAACAATAAAGTTAATTGTAACGCGAGCATTGCGTAACCGTATCGGGGTGTTTGCATAACGCCTGATAACTGTATGTAGCGCAGTGCACCGCTGAGGTTTGTGGCGGCCATCACACAAATCAGATGCTACTATACACTTTAAAATTCACTGGATGAGACAAAGGATATGATTTTGATTGATTAACGACATAATTCGCAATAGCTTGGAAGAAATTATTTGTCATCAAGTCGATTATAACGATATTTTTGAAGGTAAGATAAAAATCGTCAAATTCATACAAAATTCCAATAGGCGAAATATAAAATGCAGGGTCCTCCTTATGGGTTCAGGAGTAAGTGCCCTTGCTTGTTTATAATTTAGGCTATGCTATTTATTAGGCTAGGATAGAAATAGTTTGCCAGTCAAGTAAAAAGATACATGAAAATATGTATAAAATATATAACAACTAGCATCCCGATTCACAAAATTATGACTTAAACAAACTTAGTGACCCGAAACTAGGTAATCCCTAGGCACAGTTTAAAGCTAGCAGAGCGAGTGCCACCGTCGATCACACTGACCCCCGGCCCCGCTGGCACCCAACCAATTCCAGCTCCAACGGAGCCGGAACACGGCGATGTAACAACATTGCTCTCGATACAGCATCCGCAGCTTTACGACTGTTTGAATTGGATGTACGTCGCCGCATTATTGCAATACATATATTTTACTCAAAGTAGATCTTTTACGAAATTCTACCTTATCTCTTCAAATTAATAATATTGAAATGTATATTTGGGATTTCAAAATAGTCAGTTTAATTGACGTATGACCTAGCAGAGGGTTCCAGATTCAATACCCAGCTAAGCAGACAACTACTGGTGAATGTAGATTTTGTTGCGCGTCCTTGGTGTTAATTATTAACGCCATTAGCGTAGAGCGGGCTATAAGTGTAAGTAGAATGCGTTAAAGAGAGTTATAAGCTTGCAACACTAACAAAACAAATAAATTACGTGTGTTCTATTGTTCTTTTATGTTAAAAAATAGCAGATTTATTTTCCTTTCAGAACTTAAAGCAAACAAATTACTAGTATTTAGCCGTAACGAAAGTGGAATTTCTATACAGTTTGTGCATAATCGTTACAGTGTAAATATGAACGGCGTCCTTCTCACGATCCTCATGTTCCTGCCGCCTGCTCTTTGTGTGGTGGACTGCCGCACCGCCTGCAAGGAGTGCCAGGAAAACGACCAGGAACATCCTGAGATTCTGGAGATATACTGCTCGATGTGTCAGGAATGCATCGAACACCGGAGGGAGCGGAAACTCAGAGACAACTTTGAAAGACAGCAAATTATTTACAACCTCGAAGGTACAACTTGGTCAAACTACTTCTTCATTTCGCATTGGAATAATAGTGGCTTTGGCTCCAGGTTTTCCTCAGCGGTGGAGAAATATTTTTTTTTTTATCTTTATTTTATAATATGGAAGTAGTAAACGATCGTGCGCCTGTAATTAACCCAAGATAATATCAGTTTAATCTGACGTTAGCCACCGATGTGTTACTACCGCTGCGAACTAAGTATGAACGCCTCGGATAAGTATGTCTCCTGTACCACACCTTTCAGACCAAAACACAACACCACTTAACACTGCTGTTATGTTGTATGAGAAATAACTGTGGCCGTGGTGCTCCCGGAGTCGCACCACAAAGAGTTCTACCCCCTTGAAAAGGTCGTCTTACCACGAAACCGAGAACTACAGTACAGGAATGCACAGAAAGAGCCATTAATTGTTATCCATCTAAATTCTAACCCCGCACGGTAACATTAATATAACTTACGTAACTTTATGACTCTGTTTACATCGGCAAAATAACTTCAAATTTAATTTTATTAAAATTGAATTGCAAGCTGGAGTTGACATATTAATACTAAAACATTATTTCGCATTAATTTAGCGCAAAACTAAAATCAAAATACAATTATAAACTAAGAACACAAATTGTATTTCCTTCGGGTACAAATCAAATTATATAAGCTAATGGAAAACTTGGCGCTACACACAAGTATTAAGTATAAACAGGGTCTATAATAATTATCTTTGCCAAAATACCCCTGAGGTCCTTTGGCTACCCGGCCGACCTCCGCAAGGTTACTTAATGAATCTTATTTGGTATCATGTATGTATGTATTTGTATACAGTTATTAAATACTCTTAATTATAGTATATGTTACTTCACGAGCCTTTAACGTCCTTGATGTATACGAGATCAGAAGTTTCAGCTCAATCAGTAAACGCATGCAATTTAATAAGACATTTAGTTCGTGTTGAAGAGTTTATCAGCGGTGTGCAAGATTTTTTTTTTAATAATTCGTACGTGAGTTAAATCACGTATACGTCATACGTCTCAAAAATGATTGGAGTTATGTTCTAATTCTTAAAGTGGCTAAAAAAAATTTTTATTGCTACTTCTGGACATGACCTCTGTCCATAACTATGACGGTGAGACTTGAGCATGAGTTACGCTACTCCACATTAACGTCTATTTGAAATATCTGAAAATTCCAGGCCACGAAGATTGCCCACCGCCGCCACTCTGCGAACCGGAACTGGACAACGTCCCGCCTCACACAACGCCTCATAAACTTCTATCTCCAACAATAATTACAACAACAAAAACAACAACAACAACAACAACAACAAAAGCAACGACGACAACAACGACAGGGCGGCCTTGTCCCCCGGCGCCGCCGTGCGTGAACCGTAGACCCGTGCCAATCCCATCACCGTGCTACCCCTGCATGCCGATGTGCCCCTGCCCGTACCCCCAGCTGTTCACTACTCCGGCTTCCCAACCACTGGCGCAGACAGCCGTTTCTACGACTACTACTACAAAAACCACGGGATACCTTTATTTGTATGTCGGCGTTCCTAAGGATATCTTAGACAAGGCGTTACCTTTTCGTACTTTGTAATCGAGCGAGGTATGGACGTCGCTCGATGGATACATCTTAATATGAAATAGGTATAGTAATATGAAACTCAAGATAAGCGGTATAAATTTCTTTACTGTCAATATTTTGACAATAAAGAAATCCGTTATATGTTAAAGTGTATCGATTCCACGAAATTATAAATATAAAATCGTATATATGGATGCATTAGGCCAATCACGACATTGATGTGAAAGAGAGGGTTTTTGCTTGGACCTTTTCAGGTCCACTATACCACCTCGTTCATAAATGTTAAATTTACGAATATGCCGGGAGATGCCATATGAATTGTCGTTAATAAATCAAACAGATGTATATAATTCCTACTTTGTATAAGTTACTTGTGAGGGAATAGAGAGAACACCTACATCTGGTAGGTGTTTTCTTACCCATAGATACTCTTTATATTTAAGAATAATTGTAGTCATTAATAACTCTAGTCTGTATCAAACTATGTAAATCTTACAAAATATTTTATCGTACAAAAATTAACTATTGTTTTATTCGTATTTACAAGGATACATAAGTAGTTAAATATTAGCTAACCTAAGGTAGTTGGTTAAATGCCACCGTGTAACGAGTGATGAGCGCCTTTTTTTATGACTGTCCTATAAAGTTCAAAATATGTTATTCATGTTCTCTTTTCGCCCCCTTATTGAAGAGCACCGTGTGCCATACAAAAAGCCATAGTTAGGACAAAAACCTGATTCTATGAGACTTGGCAATGACCAAATCTGTCCAAAATATTCCTTAAGTAGATAACGCTTTCACAGTAAATTATATGATTTATAACATTTTGATTTTTACAAATTATAAAAAAATCTTCTTATCGAACGTTTATTCAAAAGTTTATTCAAAAGACGTGTGGCGACTTACCGGGCTACCTGATGGAAAGTAGTCACCGTCGCCTATGGACATTTGCAACACCAGGGGAGTCGCCAATTCATCGTCGGCTTTGAAGAAGAGCTCTTTTCACATAATGATTCAGAGATAGCGCCACTAGTATATTGAATCACGCTATCGAAGTATTTTTAACATCTTGTTACTTGACTGTCGGAGTATGGCCGCTCCCCAGGCATGACCTTAGCCTGCCAGGTGAGATCTTTGCAAATGACGAAATGATGTAGTAATACAATTATATTTC
>DWLI01001787.1:0-14567 GCA_018249915.1 Cecropterus dorantes dorantes | reverse complement strand
CTTCGGTAATTAACTTACTTGACTGTATGGTATAGTTGGCCCTGACTATTGCTCATGACCATGTATACTATTTTTTTAAGATAAGTAGCAACCGATCATGAAGTTCATCTGACGGTAAATGGTCACTGCCGCTCATAGATTAATATAAAATAGAGATTAATTTTGAAGTCGATCAGAGATTAGTTATCTCCGAAGATTAACATGGTCACCTCACATAAAAGTGAGCCGACTGATCTCCAGCTCCTCTTTATCTTCCTTACTGTTAAACAAGGACTGTTTCAAACTGCTTGAAATAAATTTCACGATGAGACATCTTCGATCGAGCTGTGCATACATAACATACTCTTTCAATCACCATTTGTAAGGTGACTAAAAGTAACTGTGTATAGTATAACGTCACTCATTTATGTATTACATTATAATGTAATAAGAAAATCATAAATTGATATAATGAACTTGAAATGATAACACATGACATAACATGATGGCAGGCGAGCGCGTGCGGCGGCGCGGGCTCGGTGTGCGGGTTCCCGGACGCGGCGTTCTCGCTGGCGGCGCGGCTGCTGGAGCCCGCGCCCGCGCGCCGCGCCTCCGCCGCCGAGGCGCTGCGCCACCCCTTCTTCGCGACCCCCGACACGCCGCCGCACTCTCGCTGACGATGTCACTCTTACACCTTTTCGGATTCCTGTGAGGATATCCAGTTATGGTGTCAAATTTCGGATTACCTATGATTTGACTCGAGTGCGATTTGTTCCTGTTAAAGTCGAAGGGTACGGGAATTTATCTCGTCCATTTGTCGACTTTGACGGGCTTGCTTATTACACGGAATACGTAGTTTACTGTATCGAAAATATTTTGCCTTAAAACCAAATTTAATCTTAAAATATCATGTAATTTAGTCGACGTAAGATGTGCACCTCCATAAATGACAGTAGAAGCCTTATGCCAAATATTTTCATACCTGTGTAGAATTTCTTCGAGGTGCCAATAAGTAAATACCTCGTACAAAGTTAGGCGGGTCAGCCTTAATACTTTAAAGTATTATTCCAAAAAGATTAGTTTAATATCCATCATAAGCAAATTGCATTTGGGTGTTGGTGCCACGTGCATTCATACACTGTCCTTCTACGGGAGCAACATTCTATATTTTGCAAGGTGCGGCTCTTGTAGGACGATATTAATTTAATATTACTTTATTTAAACCTACACGAATATAGTCATTGGAAAAATATAAAAAAATATATCGGCAATAATCAGTATATTTAAACCTACAAATAAGACTAAATTTATTATTTCAAGTGTGTATTTTTGGATTTGAAGATATAAATTTTCAAGTAGCTTTCCATAAGATAGGGCTATATTCTATTTCTGTAAAGTGCTAGAGGCGTTCCTGGTGCTCAACGTCATACACCATGCAAATTGGTAACTTAGTGGAGTGTCGCACACCGCTCTACAACTCTCACATTTAATGAGTTTATATAAATCCAAATTCAGGATGTAATCAATCTAGATAGAAATGACGCCATTTTAAAAAATATGCGTGACAAGCTATCACCATGTTAGAGGCTTACTTTTAATCTGGTTATAATGTCTATCTATGATGTGGTCTAACCTCCCGAATTCCTGTGTTTTTAAGCTAGGTTTTGTAAATGTTTTAATTAAACAAGTCCAATAGTTTAACTTACATTACGGGTACTTATATTAAATGTCAATATCGAAAGTGTTTCTTAGGGCGTATGTTTAAACTTGCGCGGAGCTCGAGCCCGCTCCGGACGCCCTATATCTTTACGAAATAATTTCTGTGCTTCCATTTGAAACAGTTCGACGAATTAAACTCTGCTGCATTTAGTGTAGGGTTGTGCCGGAGATCCGTATCCGTGTCCGCAACTTTTTGGGCGGATCTCAAACAGATCTTTTATAACTATTATTAAATTCATATTATTTATAAATTCATTATACGTATACACAAAATTCTAACTGTAAATACGCGATTAGATAGTAATGAAATATTATCAAATTCCATGTTCTTTATTAATATCACATATTTAGCTCATTTTGCAATAATCAAATATCTTAACATTATATGATTGTACATATAGTGTGACAGTGTACTTTGCATCGATAAGGAAAAACGTAAACAATAATTGTTTTAAGGAAAGTATTAAACTCGTACTAAGAGCACAGGCAGAAACATATCAATGACGGACCTGTCGCTTCAAGGACAAGTGCATCAAGTAAGTAAATTTGTAAGAAAATTGAGATCCGTAACCGCGGATCTAAATACCAATGATCCGTTTTCGTATCCGTATCCGCGGATCTATCATTTTAACGATCCGGCACATCTCTAATTTTGTGTAATTTTTTTTTGACGAGATGCAAAGTAATGAATCTCTTCTTCGATAAGAATAATCTTGGAGAATCTGAGTTTGTGGCAGCTCACTTGTACGTCTTATAGTAAACAAAAATCGTTGAAAAATCTTTGCGCTTATAGAACGTAACATTAGTACTACCGCATAAAACTGTAACTACAATTCTACAAGTAATCGTCGTCTATTCAGAGGTACAAAAAAATACAAGTTTTCATCATTCGGGTGAAAGCAAACATCATAAGGAAACTATTATGTTTGACAGTTCTTCGAAATGATCTCAGAATGTGTGTGATGTGGAACACAATCCGAACATGGCCATGGCCTAAACATTTTAGGTGGAAACCTGTTTCTCCGCTGTAGGAGTACATGTAACAAGTGAAGCCCTATAAAATATTGTTTTTGCATCATATTGTTAGTTATATTGTACCACAGTTGCAAGCAGTTTATCACTCAACATGTACGACTTTCAATTTATTGATGCTGATTTTAGAAAAATTAGTTCTTTTCTTAATATTTATTAATGTATTACAGGTGTACTTGGAAGTTTTTTCTTTAATTGTTAAAAGAAATAGATCTCAAGCTTACCCAGCTGGTAACATACCGAGTACAAAATAGTTGTTTACTTTTCTAATTATAAGTGTAAGCCAGTGGTTCACAACCTTTTGACCGCCTCTTACTGTATGAATATCCGATTCTGTTACCATCCATCGTTACCATAAAAGTTAAAACAAATATCAGTTTCTTGTAAATAATTTACCAAAAATATGGTTTCAGACCACTGGCACAGTTTTCCGATATGATTACGAATGATTAAACGGGCAATAGGCCATTTCAGGATTAATCTATAGTTAAGGTAATTCATATAGACTTCCTTCATTTATATAGACTATCGTGATGTGATGTGTCCAAGGTGAATATCTTGATAGGTTTATAAAGGTGTTTGTTATGTTACCTCATTGTTATTCTTGTTAAATACAAGGTTGTTAATATAGAGGTCTTTTATTATACGAGCTCCCTTTATCGTTTCGCATCGTGCAGATAATTCAGGTTTATTGATAGGTTATTAATTTTGTAAATATGTGTCTCATGATTCATGTGTTATTAAATTACTTTTTTTTTATTTAATTTGACTTAAAAAATACTTTCCATTTCTCGCGGGGAAACACTAGCCATTATAAGTGATTTGTCATGCGATGTCACGTTTGTAAGCGTTATTATATCGCATAGAAATATCACCTCAAAAAGCTGTGTCTATTATCGATGTAACGCCTCACCAATATCACAATGGCAATTAACGTGTTACAATAAAACATGTGAAAAATAAAGTAAAAATAATAAAACTTCATAAATTAATACTGAATTGCTATTTATAGGAATGACTATTTCTGGTTTGTTTTTTACAAAATCTAAATTGCACTTTTTTTTAATTTTACAATTTAATTATATAAGAAATCGGCGTAGACACACGTCTTACCGCGAAGGTGGGCGTGGTTCGGCGTCTAACCGCAAAAAAAAACTGCCCATTACCCTGAGTGTGGCGTCCCCCTTCATTCCTTGAAGCTGCCTGTCCACCGGAGCGGGCGAGGCAGCGGTGTGGAGCAACGAGTAATACGGAGCGGAATTGCAGACTCGTGTTTTTTATATACGGAGCCATGAGCCATGTCGAGCTGCCGGCGGCCGCACTCGCTTCCTCGCTTCGCTTACCGGTTTTGTATCAATTTTTAAACTAGTTTGCAACTCCCTTTCCACTAATAGAGACCGGAGATTTCGGCTCTTCCTATTGGTTAATATTATCTGTTTTGTTTTTGCTCCGCTCCGGTGGACAGGCAGTCTAATTTTAAGGAAAAAAAGCCAACTGCATATTTCATGTTTGCTATGTGACGGTGAAAAATATTGTAGTTTCCTTGGTGATGGCGTCCAGGACAGGTGCGCTACTATTTCACCTCCTTCCCAGGTGCCTAAGAAACATAAAATCTTTCAAGCAGGAGCCCACCATACACTTTCATCAATATTTTGGTTAGGGGTTTGGCAAATAAGGGAACACGAACACAATATCAAAAGATTAAAACACTGTTGCAACCATGTTTTTTTTTATTATAAAAAATATAAATCCATAAGCAGGCTTGTCCATTAGCGCGATAAACATAATGTTAATTAACGGATTGTTTCTGGTGTATAGGATACAGCATAGCTAAACTATAACAGCATGCTAAATGCATATTACTAAATGAAATGGTAATTGACAACTATATAACTATAAAAGCCAGTTTTATGCCAAAGGCAGTTTTATGCTAGGGCTGTGTGGATTTACTTATTAATTACATGACAATTGAATAGTCCTACTTGCTTACAATATTTTTGGTAAAAATAAAGTAAAACATACTATTAGTCTAATAATTAAAATGAACACTTGATACACTTTCATATTTCCATTATAATATATGTAGTTAATTTACTGGTAGGTATGCTGCATATTTTTACTATAAATTCTGAAAAATACTAAGTGCCTTAACTGAGATAAAAAAAAACTTGCACTTCTCAATCACATTAATAACTTTACTAAAATAATAATACTTGCATTATTTTTTTCTTCAGAACATTACTCTATTCAGCAACTAAGTATTTTGACATAGTTAAAACCCTTATAACAAGATATTATGTTACCGAAATTTGTACATACAATGCCGCAAAATAAATTTATTGGTATTTCATTATCAACTATACACAATGGACATGGCTCTTTTTGCAGTTTTATCTTCCTGGTGCAGTTTGATCTGTTTTATAATAGTTATTAATCTTATGTTTGTTATAAATATGAACACCATTTTTGTAGTTGATATAACTTTAATATTCTAGTTGTGTACAGTCCATTACAATAGATTCTCATAAGTACACCTGTTTTTTATTATTATACTGATTTATAAGCTGAAAGTAATTCTTATCATCTTTACTAGAACCTATGTGCTATAGATTCTAATTCAGTCATTCCATTAAAACTTGATGCAATGAAATATATAAAGCTGGCATGTTAGGACTATAAAACGGAATTCTGATAATCTATATACGAGGTAAGATGAGAGCACAAACAGAACAAACTTTTGCTGCTGCCACATTCATTTTAAACTTTTTTCCCTTATATGCACTACCTATAGTAAACACTTTTTACTCTGTATTGATATTTATGTATAAAATGTACACTGATGTTGCAATTGTATGTAAATATGGTCACATGCACGAAGTCAGTTCAAAGCATTAATTCAGATAATTTATAGTTAATGGCATTCTCATCAGCCACACCACCAAGTGGAACACCACGATGCTAGTTTTTCCAGAAGTTAGGATTCTGCTGCAGTCTTCTCTCAAAGTTCTGATACCAGGTGTGGAGTGTGTTCAGGGGAATATATGACACTCCCGGAGTTGGTGTCATTTGGTCTTGAGTTACCGAAAATGATGCCACAAAGTTAACTAAATTCTCTAGCATTTTTTGAGCGAATGTTACATAGGAGTTTGTTTGTTGGGCCTGAAACAGAAGTGCATGGTAACATTACAAACTGCTTCATGCAGCTCAATATTAATACATCAGTTTAAGTTATTTAGATACGAGTACAATGAATAGTTAGCTTTGATATTGATAAAATAATAGGCAGGTGGTATGGGTGAACCTTTCATAGTTTGCCTCCAGGGACACCAATAACACTCTCATTTCTAATTCATAAAGGGAATGCATTTTCATTGAGGACTGAAGATTGATTAGACATCCACAGAGGTGCCTACTTAGCTTCAGGCTATCTTCTTTCTAATTAAATACTTCTAAAAAAAAATAACTAACCACAGAAGAAGCAAATAACTGGACATGTGTGTCAGGTTCAATGGAGATCCCGATCTGAGCATTGTGACAGATCTGCTGCTGACCAAATGCACTCATAAACTGGTTATCATCTGAAACATAAATAATATGGACTGTATCATATAGAAATCTTATATAAATAATCCGTATTGTTGTCGGTCTATTGATGGATTCATTAATATTGGCAAATATACTTGACAACTCATGGAGCTTTTTCAAATTGGAGATCTTGAATATTGCTGATGGTTTAGCGTTGGATATGTGACCGAGGAGCTGCCAGTTGGGCGGCGCGGATGGGTCGGGCCAGCTCCAGTAGACCATGGCGACGGTGCCGGCCGGCAGCGGCGCCACCCCCGTCAGGAACACCACCGCATGGTTGATCGAGTCTACGTCCAAGATCGTCGTAAGGAATCGTGTCTCCGACAGCTGCGAGAAGTCCGTCTGCACCTGCACGCACACAACGACACCGACTATTACGGACCTCAGTCACAACATTGCTGTAAAATTGTAAACACAATCGCTTCTTTTACTCACCAGCCGCCCGGACACTATCAAACCAAATACGTTAGTCATTTCTAAATATATGGACAACAAAATTCAATATATACTTTGTTTGATAACAGAACTTGTTACAATTTTATTGTAAATCTATAATTCTACTTCATTCTAGAAAATACTAGAGACATTCTGTTCAGTGTTCATTCATTCATCTGACAAAAGCTAACTAAAAATGACTAAACCATAGACAATAAATATAACAATTGTCAAAGCGTCTGACATGTGTCACTACTTGTTTATGGAATCTATCAATCTGTAGATTTTCTATTCCTTTTATGTAATGGAAGCAGCAAACGTAAACGGGATCGCAGGCCATGTATATGACGAACTCATAAAAATAAAAATATTGTAAGCAGTGAATAGAGAAAGAATAAACTCTAAATTTATAACCACTACTTCGAGCATAGATTAATACATTATAATAATTTAATGTAAAGTAACCAAAGTCAACACAAAAATCTTTACATATAACACAAGCAGTCTTCAGATATGTTTGTAAAAAAATGGAATAGTAAAGGAGCATGTAGTTCACTTGATGGTAAGTGGTCACTGCCACCACAGCATATTTATAAAATGTAACTATAACATTTCATAATCCAGTGTTGGTTCTACACAAAGTCGACTACTTACTTTTGCTTTTTTATTTAGTTTTAGACTGAAGCAGCAAACGAGCATACACTAATTCACGTTTGAAGTTGGTGTGGTGGAAGTACCTTCTTTCAAATTTACTTGTTTTAGATAGTTAAATTTTTACTATAGCATACCTTGTGTACCTAGCGGCTAACAGCAAACACACAAACAGTCCCTTACCGTAGTCCTTCTCGAATAATGCGTAATGTGTACCAATAATTTTAAATCTCCAGTGAATGATAATCAATCAAGCTACTGCGAGATGAAGCGGATCTCACCGCAGCGGCTACCGCCTGAGTAAATCTCTTTAAACTTCAAGCTGGTATCATCCGACGCTGCTGCTTTAGTTCAGTTGGATCACAGACAGTTTGTCTAACGTTGTATATATGTATGTAATGTAATCGGACATTTTTTTTAATTTGAAATAAAAAGATATTTCAAAATAATTTCAATTTTTCACTTACACTAGGTTCCGAACTTCGCCTTCAATAATTTTTGAGTTTTTGTTTGTTTACTACTCACGACTATCTAATGGGCCCTAAGTATTTTGCAGCGTTCACAGCCAACCATCGCCATATGTATAATATACTTAACAACAGTACTATATGAAGGAGTTCTAACTTAATCCTGAGGAGGTCCGTAGCAATGTATGCATTTTTAACATATTAAAGTAGCAAACGAGTATGCAGTCCACCTGATGTTAAGGGGTTACTGCCGCCCATGGACGTATGTAAGCAACTTGATATAAAACGGACGTTCTATTTGAAATCGATCACAGATGCGTTGCTACTTCAGAGGACAGTGACGGTCATATATAAGTCACTCATATAAAGTGAACCGGCAACCACACCTTTCTAACGAAAATAGAATGAAAATAGGTGTGACCTCTACGGTCGATTTATACTGGTTTTACCACTATTAAAATGGTAATGTAAGCCATTATTTTAGAGACTTATAAATCTTAGTAGGTTTTGTGCTTTTGAGCTCCTCTACTAGGTGTCAATAGAAAGTTATATTTAGTAATTTCTATGACTAACCTATGCATACTATTTATGTAGGTATTTACATATATGATGCCTATATTTTATTCTTGAAAGGCTTGACAATATTAAACTTAATACAAAATACGGACAAATCGTGTAAACAACATAGTTTGGTAAATAACAAATTGAGGAAAATACATTCAATGAGCAATGATAACATTTATTTATTGACTTACATAGAAGAAGTAACTAACAATAGAGACAATAGTGTGTACTTATTCGAATTACATTTATTTAGAAAAGATAATGTCAATTGTCCTATATGACTAACACAACAAAATATAACAGGAACTAGGCACCTGATATTATGTTAACACATAAAATAACAAATATAGAATTTAATACAATTTGCTCGTAGCCACTAACAGAAAGGAATAACAAGAGTAAACTTATGATAAGATTAAATTGATAAAAATAGAAAGTGAGGCTTAAATGCAGCTGTTGAGTCAGAGAGCTGACGAGGCCGGCCGATAGCGCCGCGGACGATAGCGCGGAGACAGGCGTCCTAATCACGAGAGACAAGCAAATAGTACAGATTGATAAGGGACAGTCGACGCCGAGAGGCCAAGCAGATGGGTGCGTACAAATGTAAATACCTAATTAATATATTCATAAATTACATTAAACAATTTATAAATGATATCATTGAATAGAATTTTCACATATCTCTATCAATGCTGTCTCGCAGGAAACACACTACTTATAATATAACATAAAAAGAGTATAGATTTACAATACTAATCTTGTAGTATCATATCTACTCAATTGAATTAATGTGTCAAACTTCATAATTTACAAATAAAGCTAATAATATCTAGTAATAAACATTAATGTTAATACTTTTATAAATATCTCATTATGGGAATATCTCTATACACACCTAAAAGCCTATTATTGTTTGACGATAAATTAGTGAACATTATTATTTATTGTACTGATTATGTTTCACGTTGCAGCAAGCAACACGTTCCATATTTTGTATTATTGCCATATCCATCTAATCTCTCATGTAGGGGTAGTCGATGTCACGTAGAGGCACAAACGTTTCCTTGATGGACTGAGGAGAGGTCCAGCGCATAACGTAGTTGGGACCACCAGCCTTGTCGTTGGTGCCAGACATACGACCACCTCCGAACGGCTGCTGCCCTACTACTGACCCAGTGGATTTGTCATTGATGTAGAAATTTCCAGCAGTAGTCTTGAGCTCTTCCAGTGCAGACAGCAGGAACTTTTGATCCTTAGCAAATACTGCTCCTGTTAAGGCAAATTTAGTGGAGCTTCCAACCAGTGACAAAGCTTTTGTGACATCACGATCATCGTACACGTACATTGTTAACACTGGCCCAAATATCTCCTCAGTCATCAGCTTGTCATGAGGATCAGTTGTTTCAATAATTGTTGGTTGAACGAAGTACCCCTTCTTTCCATCAAATTCCCCACCACCGATAATCTTATTTTTGGGATTATTTGCAGCATTCTTGATGTAGCCCGTGATTCTAGCGAAGGCCTTATCATCGATGACAGCTCCAGTAAATATTTTGAAGTCTGTGGGGTCTCCAACTTTCAACTTTGCTCGCTCCTCAAGTAGCCCTTGCTTGATGGGGTCAGCCAATGACTTAGGAACATAGATCCTTGAGCAGGCGGAACATTTTTGTCCACAGTATTCAAAGGCAGATCGGATCGTAGAGGTGACCACTGATTGTACATCTGCTGTTGGATGGACGAAATGGTAGTTTTTACCACCACATTCACCAATCAGTCTGGGATAGTTTTTGTATTGGGAAAGATTTTTCCCAACCTCATTCCACAGCCAATTAAAAGTAGGAACTGAGCCAGTAAAATTGACACCAGCTAAATGAGGTGAAGCGGTAATGGTTCTACCAAAGGTGGGTCCATCGGCAGGAACGAAATTCACAATGCCAGGTGGAAGGCCAGCCTCACGCATGATATTGAAAATTCTCCAGTTAGAAAGCAATGCCGTATCCGATGGCTTCCATAGCACTCCATTTCCCATAAGAGCTGGTGTGTAGGCAAGATTTCCTCCGATAGCTGTAAAATTAAATGGGCTAATTGCAGCAATAAAGCCATCAATGCCTCGGAATCTTAAAGAATTTCTAGTGACAGATGGATTTTCAGATATAGGTTGATATTTGGCATTCTCCTTTAAAAAGAAAACATTGAAGCGGAAGAAGTCAATGAGTTCTGCAGCGGAGTCGATTTCTGCTTGCACGACTGATTTGGACTGGCCCAGCATGGTGGCAGCGTTGAGGCGTTGTCGATGCTCGCCGGCCATCATATCCGCCGCGGTTTGCCAAATGCGCACGCGTTCGTCGAGTGGAGTGCGGTCCCACTTCTTCTGGGCATCCACGGATACTTGGATGGCCTTCTGTATGGTCTTCTCGCTAGCGTAATAGTATTTAGCAATTTTGCGGGCGTGGTCGTGCGGCATCACCTGGTAGCGGACCTCGCCATCCTTGATAGTTTCATCTCCGATGACTATGGGTACCTCCTCGGTGACGGCGGCGGTCCGTTTCAGCTCTTCGGTCAGCTCGGCGCGTTCGCGGCTGCCCTCGCGGTACCCGAGTACGGGCTCATTTTGCACGCCAAAGTCTTGGAACTTGGGCAGCTCCACTATGCTGGAAGCGGACCGCTCTAAGCAGCGCGCTCCGCGGGCCGCTCTCACGCACACGGCAGAGAGCATTTTTCCGTTTATAGGCTCGCGCCCAATCGACCGGTCGATAATCCGTTAGCGACGATGCGAGACCGACGAGCCTCCGAGATTGATCCGACCTTGCGTTTGCGAGGGGAGTGCAGCGGGAACTTGTTACGTAAATGGCGATTGGGCACTGGCCGCTACGCAACGAACACTACTGGAAACGGCCGACGCGACTAATGCCGATTGACACGGAAAACTACGTAATTGGCAACTGCGGCAAATGACCTTCACCGCTTCACATTTTGTAACAAAAAGATGTCAAAAAAATGAATCGCACACCCAACTCGATTAGGGGCGCACTGGAAGTGTTGTATCATTTAGCAACACTGATTTAAGTTAGTTTAAGAATTAATCACTTCGGATTTTTTAAATTCAAGTCCTGTTTTTGATTGTTTAGTTAAAAATTTCGTAACATCAATGTTATTGAAAGAACTGTCCTTTAATATTCTTGAACATTCTCTTTGGTTGAGTACATTGCTGCTACAAAGCTTCTAGCTCAGCTGACATTGGCGATCCATAGACATTTTATTTAAGGTCCGCATCTACGGCAGTTTATTTGCAGATTTATAATATTATTTATTTCACGGATTGTTAAATACGTATAATACTGCCATAAATTAATCAAAAATACACATAATTGAACACATGGAATACAATTTATTGGTCGATCTTTAATCTATGAATAGATATGTTATTTTGTTAAAGTTATTAAAAAAACTAAAATACAATAATATATTTGTGTGCATATAAACCAGAAGATTTAGTAATTGGGAATTATTATCTTAATTGTATTTTACTACCGTAGGCCTCAGGGGTAATGGATTCATGGACTACCTTAGATAGAACTGATAATTGATCACAAATTTCCATGGATAGCAGTAGTAACTTACCTATGTATAATTATTTACTACGGACTTTTTTGGATGACCTCGTACCCCTCTCCCCCTTATTAAATGAATAATAAGGTAGAGGGGGTTATTTATTTTGCGCTACTGGGACGCCTGACCCTCCGGGTCTCTCATATGCTACGGCTAAGTTAAAATAAGGGCGGTCGGGCAAGGACGTTTAAGCCTCCAGGGGCAATTCTCAAGGTAATCGAATACCTCCCGGATCCTTAACATTTATAAATAATACTACAATGTTTATGGAAACATTGTAATATAATGTAAAAATGTAAAAGATATTTGCCATTCCCACTGTTTAGTGGGTGGTTCGGACTTACCTAACGAGGCGTAGGCCGTCTTCCTAGTGGTCGAAGACTAAACCAGGTACTCCCGCGCAAGCAGCCGCCGTACAGGTGATCGATCGAGTAAGAGCGCTCTGCACGCTCGTACATTAATTGTGCAAATCGGACCACAAACTCCTCGACCGTCTCGAACATAACAATGAAATGTGACATGGTGTAACAAGGGGGTAGGAAGGGGTAATAAATTTCGTGACGTCACATTTCAAATATATGTAAGTTTTAAAATCTCATTTATAATCATTATCTCACTTACATTACATTACTATAGGAAGAGGGTTCTCAAAAATGTGAGCAGCACAAACAACAGAAGTAAAGATTTCATAATAATTTCGAGTTTTATAATAAATTAATAATATATGCAGAAATATAATGAAATTATTTTCGGTAGGAATGACAGAGTCAGGGAAGTCTACCTTAACGAAGGAGATTGCTACCGCGCATGTTCGAAATTTGACCTACATTTGAAAACGCAGGCTCGAAAACTTGTATATGTGCTGCGTAGTATACCTACAATTGTGCAAATCTGTTATGTAATTATCAATCAATAATTATTATAAATTTTATTTTAACGTTTTTCTTTATAAATATATGCAAGTATTTGTACAGTCCTTGAATAAGTAAATATTATCTACTTATTCTAACCTTTTAATTCATTTAATGATCAACCGATTTTCGGTTTATCATCAAATCTCGAAAAATTAAAAAATGCCCGATTATTATAGTTTAATATTCCAATAATCCAATATTCAAATAAACTCCCTATGTACGTTTTAATAGATGTGGTTTAACCAAGTTTGGTTAGACGTGTATTTTGACAATTTAGGTTCTATAAGTTAGGTTATACTGGTATACCTACATGGTTATAGGACACAATATAAATGATCGATGGTATTCGCAACAGAGACTAAAACACGTCGAGTTATGTTACTCATATTCATTTATTTGCTTTTAAATGCGCAATTTGAAGTGATATGAATGTTCACATTTTCTAAATAAATTATTCACCTGCCTAGGGAAACATGCAATGTTGTAGCTGCTGCTGTAGAAAGAGGCGACTATAAGGTGGTTCCGGGTTGTCGGCGGCGAGAGTGGAAGCTCGATCCGCCCAACCAGCGATTTCGGAAAGGATATATGTGTCCACTTATCATCATTAATATCTCAAGAACCACGGCATGTGAGATGAGCGCTATTTTTGTTGTACACTTGCTCTTCGTAGCGCTGAGGGGTATTAATCGGTAAAATAACCACATACCTGGTGACGCTCCGATGACGCCAGGTATATTTGGAGGGTACCATGTCATCAAAAAGAAAATTCACTAATATTCATAACAATTACCAATATTAAACGTCATACGATTACTAAGTGGCGCTTCATGTTACTATTGTATGTACTGATTCACAATAATGCAGGAATGTTTGGGCTTGTTATAATTGTCTGCAGATACAGTCTAGTCATCAATGGTTTCAGAGTATGTTATTGAAGGAGTTCTATGTTTAAAAAAAATATTTTTTAAAATAAACAGGGTAATGTCAGCGGGGGGACATTCGGCTTTATATACGTTGGTTTATTGAAATAGCGTATCGCATGATAAAGGGACAGATACGTAATCATTAACTGTAGTTATCTTGTTTGGTGTCATATCAGATATTTACCACTGTCCATGTAAATAGTAAAAGTAATGATAAATGATATAATGATATAATGATGGAACAGGTTTCCTTTTCGTTATAGTTTTAATTGAACATGACTGAAGTTTGTTTTTAATAATGAGTATATAATAACTAAAATAACTGTTAAATTTTGTATGGTTATTTAATTTGCATGTACTTTTGCTAGATGTACGAGATAAAATAGACGTATTTTTTTTCTTGACGAAGTGCCTCCCCTGTTCGCGCCCTGAAGTGGCGCAATGCCGTCTTCATTAGTACGAATGTAACGTTTAGACTAGCTAAGATTATATTTTTTTAGGTATATATTTTTGAATTTTAGAAAAATTGTATAAAAGCTCCTAACACTCCTATTCCTATTAAATTCTGTAGGAATTGGGTTAGTTGCTTATTTAAAAAAAAAATGATTAATATATATTGTATGATTCTGAAATGTAACTTTTATATCGATTATTACAGTTATAATCTAACGTAATTGAATTAAACATTC
>DWLI01001786.1:0-14570 GCA_018249915.1 Cecropterus dorantes dorantes | reverse complement strand
ACATTAGGCACTTGCGCCATACTGTACCTAGTATATACAAGTATTTATATGATAGGTACAATATATTTTACCTATAGACAGTAGTTCGACTTCAGAAGCACACACGACATGCTCTTTTTTCTGTTTTGCTGTGTAATTTTCTTTTTTTAAGTAGGTATGTGGTGAACGGAAATATTAACATTAGTCCTTCTAAAATATTTTATTTCTGTGACCGATATCACGTACCTAAGACTCCATTACCTTACACGTCATATCGTAACTATACTCATAATTTATACCAGTGATTTCTATTTTTAACTAATAAATTTAATAAACTGATGCACTAGGTGACTATTAAAAAATATAAATTAATTTTCACAACCTCAAGCTAAATTATACTTATACCTTTGCAAATCAATTACAATAAATCTACATAGGTTCGATATTAAGTAGCAACAGAGCAGTTCTTGCCTGTAGTAGTTTATAATTTTATCCATGGAATGACAAGTAATAATATTCCATAAAAAGATAAATTTTAATCTCAATTTGCAAAGATAGATGTGGGCAGTTTAAAGTTATGCAGTCATTCCATTTAGGACTGGTACTGCCATCTATATTATGGACGTGAACTAAAGAACGCCATCTAGTGTTGAGTAGTAGATTGAATAATGTACAACGAAAAACAAAATATTTAAGAAAAAATATTTGTCTCTAAATATTAAATAATTATGTTTAAATAATATTAAAGAAGCCTAATTTATACTTGTATTAACTCTTAAAAAAGATTTTAAGCACCGCCGTATATCACTGCTATTGCTTGATTCATATCTCATAATTTTACTAGAGGCCATCTTTCAAAACGGCGGTTATATTTCCCTCCAAATGTTACCCACGAGTCGCCAAACAAGCAACACGAGTCGGTCGCAATCTGTGAAAATAAGTAAATTGCGTCTCAGGTTATCCGAAGAGCCCCAGCGTAATCTGACCTATTTGCTCGTTATAAAATGCTACACTAAGGAAGCATACTACATTGGACGCTTTGGTGCTCAAGTTACGAATTACGATCAACAGAGGGCCAGCAAATATTTGATGACGGGTAATTGTCATACGAGAAGAGCTCTCGATTTACATTGCTCTTCGAATCTTCATTGACCCTTGGAATAATTTGACACAAAACTGCTATTTTTCTTGTAAAGGCTTAGTAATAACTTAAAATTGAATTTACAATTGTACATGTCATTGGATTTGTCACTTAATAAAAACTTTTATTTCATAGGGGAAAACCTTCAAAAGGTTCCCGATGCCGTGGGAGCGACACCGGGTTATGTGGGACTTTTACCGCTTTAAAACCCCCCAACCTCGGCGTGCAAAGATGACTCCGGGATCTCTAAAGTAACGCAACTGGAGTCCTCTAAGCGCGTTGCCCAATCGAACCTACCCAGGTGAGCGGCTAGGCCCACCGCAGTCCATCCCGGGGTCGCCTGACTGGACGGTTCGAGCTCCCACTCTTGCGCGCCCGCAACCCTGGAAGCCCCTTTTAGTCGCTCTTACTACAGGAAATATATACTGTAGCCCTATCCTGATCCCGGCAGTTAATTAAAAGACTAGGCGTAAATTATTAAAAATAGCTCGTAATAAAATCACTACGTTACGTTTAAAGACTATATTTTCTACTTTAAAATGTATTTTAAAAACATAATCAATATTGAACATATGGGACTGGCGGGAATAATATAAATGACGAAGATAAAAGTATTTATGTCACAATTGTCACTGTTATTGACATAGTGTTGTTAATTTCTCTACGTTTTTAACTTTATAAAACCAATTTGCAATAAAAAAAAATGAACGTGCATAAGTTGTGGGAGTACAAGGAGTGCGTTAATGTAAACGGGATGATGCTAACAAACGAACTCATATCGTTATTGCAGAATTCATTAACTTTGCTTCAAGTTGAGAATCATTTTATAAATATTCAGTATTGGGGCCAGATTTACGCTGTAGATGGAGATTACCACATTGCAGTTGGTATAGATAAAGATGCTATAGATGACAGAAAGTACTTCTATTCTACCGATTTTAAATTCTGGGGCCTGCTTCCTAAGGCGAAGAAGAAATATAAGCTGTTATCCCTTCTCTCTACCTATCCGTTCCGCGGAGATCCTTCCCTAAAAATCAAAGTTCTAGATGAGAGCTTGGAAGAAAGCAATCCGGACAGATGTCAGTTCATGAAAGAAGAAAAACGTCTCGCGGCAACGATAAGCAACATATGCGATGAGGCAGAAATATGCGCTAGAGGTCAGATTATAAAACAACCGGATGGTGCCGTGATCATCAACCCTAACTTTTACGGCCTAACTCTCTCTGAAGCAAAGTTACTCAAATCTTATTCCCACATCAGACCTGCCCAACATCGTTGGAACTCTAACTTATTGACTCGTCAAGATTATAATTATAGCATGGATTTCTTAGACTCCGTAGACCAGGATATACCGAACGGTTGTTGGAATCTGTCTTTAGAAAGGTCTGGAAGCATTGCATATTTAAAAAACTTGTACTGGCCCGGCATGACATATTTTCATAAAGTTAGGACTCCTGATGCTGGCTTCCTGTATGTCGGCAATGGACATAAAAACTTAGATGTACCATTCCTTCTTTAATTTGAATTTTAATTAAATGATTGAAGTATAACATTGATTTCTTATTTGTTGTATTAATACTACCATTTTACACACAATGGTTCAAACATAATAATTGTCTAATAAATTCCCTTTAACTTATTAATAAAATTAGAATAATCAATAATTGCAACAGATTATTGAGTGCAACTGGAATAGGGTGACCATAACTATACAATTTCATGAATAATTTGAGTAGATCAGAAATCAAATTTTATGTTATGTACGCAAATTGGCCGATATAGAAAAATCCTGATCGTTGACAATTTAGTTGACAATCTAATCGGCCAATCAAATGAGGTGATGTGAATGCCCTATAAAAGCTTTTACATTACGCACGTTTTTTCTTTCTTTGTAATGTAATTTAATAATTAATTTTATGTATATAGCAATATATTATTCCAGCATTCATTTGATAAACACATTTAGTTAACTATTTTTGTACATATTTATTATTTACGACAGCTAAACTAATGTTGCATTGATTCGATTCTAGCAATAAGTCCAAGTCGAATCATATTGACCACAGAAATTGCATACTACTTTATTAAAATATAAACCACCCTTCCTACAGATTTAAAATTATATTTAGTTTTTTTTTAAAACAAGAGGCTAAGAGTTACTAAATATTATGGTAAGTCAATACCATACAATTTCTAAATCTCATAACTAAATCACGAAAATAATACTTTCCATCTTAAAATAATCGATTTAAGATAATAACGGAATATACTTTATGGATCGTCAGAGATCGAAACATTTTGATGTTCCGTTAAAAAGTTAGACTCGTTGACAACAAGTTGTCGTTAACCAAAAGGAAACTCAAAAAAAAGTACCAACAGATACATAAAATTGGCGTTGGCGCGGCGCATATCAAAGTTAAACTGTGGCGTATTCTGAACGTAACCGGCTTTTGATCTACATTCTGTTGGTGAACACTTATAATCGCTATTCGGGTGTCGAAATAGTGGTATAGAAGGACTAAAATGTCGACAAACGGCGTCAATACGTCTGAAGATGCAGAAATGACGGAATGCGACAGCGAAAAAGTTGTAACCATGATGGACGTCTTGAAAGAACAAGAGGATTTTGAAGAAGATGCTAATGCAGTGCTCGGTGCCTCTGACGACAAAGATTGCACTTATTCAAAGGTAAGCTGTAAGCTTTTTGGACGAGCAAAAATGACTATGGTGTAAGTTAGACTCGAATTTTGAATGACGAAGTTTGCGGACAAAGAAATAGCTGTAATTATCTTTTACATCCATAGAATATTTAAAAGCAGTATTAGCAATCATTGCAATCACATTTACGTTCAAATGTACCATACCCAATTAGTATAACTATACAAATCGACTCGTATGGTGTAAATTCATTCATTTCAACCTATTGCTCCTGGTCTGAGAGACTCTCCTTCAATTGTTACTTTTCATAAGGATTTCATGTGTTGAGGCTGCACTTTTTACCCTGACAGTTGTTGAGATACCTGACAGTTGTTAAGTACCTCTTGGCATATATAATATTTTATGTGATTCTCTCTGGCTTGATGGACTGACGACCTGAAGACGTCAAGTGTAGTCCTCATAAGAGTGGTGGAGGACAAATTATTGTAGCACTCCTCGAGAGAAGCCTATGTATGTAATCTAGTAGAAAAAAGCCAATGATGAGCTAGTAACCAACCCTGTTCAGTTATGGAGGATATGGTGTAAAAACTTAATAAGCTCCTTTCCAACATTAAAACTAAGAATGTAAATGATTCACAATAATGTGAATTCATCTCTTAGTATACTTTTTATGTAAGTTGAAGGAATCACTGTTATCATTTGTGGTTTTTCCTTGACATTGATTGCAAGGCTCATCTAACAAAACCTTTTGAAAACTGACCTAAAATATCAAAAAGTCTTTTTACATGGGACTTGCCTGTTTGCTTACTGGTAACCAACAGTTTTAGGCAATGTCACATTTCAATATTAGAAAAAAAAGCTAATTATGAACTTACAGCTTCCATTCCATGTAAAATTTTGTATCCTTGGAGTGTTTGTTTGCTGTAATAAACAGTTCATGATTCATGACAGTTTTATTTTATTGACATAACCTCTGATTGCCTTTGTAACATAGATTAAGTATAAAATATTCTTCTGGAGTTAAACATTTTAATGAATCCTAAAGGATTACAAGTCAATGTCTGAACTTAATTGCATTAATTTATGGATGAATATAAACAGTGTTTGCCGTCATGCTTCAAATTCTTCATTCCCGCTTCATAAAAATAACACACAACTATTATATAATTTGGACCAAAATAATACTTTAATGTGATGCTAAATAATTCAATTTCAGTTATTAGGAAAATACTTCTTCATACTTCTATCATATTGTCATAAAGACTTCTATAAAACATGAAAATGTTTAATTGTTTCAGGGCTACATTAAGCGACAAGCAATCTATGCCTGCATGACTTGTTGCGCTGAGGCTAGAAATGATCCCACCAAGCGAGCAGGCGTGTGTCTCGCATGCAGCTTGAACTGCCATGAAAATCATGAACTTATAGAGTTGTACACTAAAAGGAATTTCCGCTGTGATTGTGGGAACCCCAAGTTCAATGGTCATCCATGCCAGTTCACACCTGACAAGACAGAACTCAATGAAGACAATGTTTATAATCAAAATTTCAGTGGCGTCTACTGCATATGTAACCGACCATACCCTGATCCGGAATCAACTACAGACCAAGAAATGATCCAGTGCATCATTTGTGAGGACTGGCTACACTCTTCCCATCTAGAAGCTGTTGTACCTGCTAATGAACAATATGCAGAGATGATATGCAGAGCATGCATGGACAAGAATGAATTTCTTCATGATTACAGTGATCTTGTTGTTAATAAAGAGAATGTGGATGTAGATATTTTAAATACAAGTACAGATTTTAATGATGTCAAATGTAATGGAAGTCCTAAATTAGAAAAAGAAGGAGATGAAAATATTAAAGAAAATGCAGACATTGAAATTACTGAAAAATCCAATAGCGATGAAATCCCACAAGACCACATTAATATGGAGATGAGTGAAAATGTAACTGATGAAGCCAAAGAAATTGAACAGAGTGATAAACTGAAGCTTACTGAGACATCTTCTGATGACCAGAATCATTCTAAAAACGAGGAAGTTACTGCTACACACGAAACCTTAAACACAGATAATATTGAGGAAAACCCAGATATGATTGACAAGAAAGACACAGAACCGGAAGTAACAATTGAGAAGGAATCTTCAAATGAAGAAAATGCTAATAATGATGAAGCACTTAGTACACAAACTTTAGAAGCAAATGATGATGTAAGTAAAAATCAAGACAGCATGAAAAAAGAAATATCAGCAGAATCAGATTCACAGGTTGCTGAAGAGTCCACTGACAAGCCAAATCTTTCCAATGACAAGGAACAAGTTATAACTGATAATGAAAAGACTGATGTCACTGAAAACCAAGAGTCAACTGAAATGCCGGTTACTGAAGAATCTTCTGATAATCAGATTCAATCTGGCAAGGACCAAGATGATGGTGTTAATAGTGATAAACAAGATAGCAATATAAATGAAGAATTACCGCAGCCAGACAAACTTGAATCAGAAAAGAAAGACTACGAACCTTCAAGCAACAGTGGTCAAGATGAAAATAAGGAAGAAAACCAACCTTCTCTGTCAGAAGAAAACACGTTATCGTCGGAAAGTAAAGAAACTGACAATCGCACCCAAGAACAAGTTGAAGAAGACTTGCTGCTTAGAGATCCAGTAGAATCTGACCAAAGCAAAAGCAGTGATGTTGCTGATGGTGCTTCAAATAATGAAGACACTAAAACCACTTCAGATGAAATAGTCCTTGAAAACAAAACTAAACCTGAGGAGATGGATACAATTGAGACAAAAGAAAATACTGAGAATAAAGACAATATAGAAGACGTACCTGAAGTATCTACTACTGAACAAAAAGAAGAAATAACAGAGGATATAACTAATAAAATCGATAGTACAGAAAATCCTCAAGATATTGAAATGAGTGAAAATAGCACACAAAGTAAAGAAAACGAAGATAGCTTAACAAAAGATGACAAAGACAATTCAAACACCAATATTGAGGAATCAGAGAAAACAGCAACAGGAACAGATATTCTGAAAAGGAAACTTTCTTCTGAAGTTGATAATGACAGTTCTTTAACAAAGAAACCAAAACTAAATGAGACACAATGTGTTAGGCCCAAAGATGTTAAGAAAATCCACAAAGGCGCCACATTCTGGCCCGCAAACTTCAGAAACAAACTCTGTACCTGTAATGAATGTCTATCTATGTACAAGGACCTATCAGTATTATTTTTGATTGACCCAGATGATACTGTGACAGCTTATGAAAGATTAGGACAGGAAAAGACAAATGGGTCGTTGTCTCAGTACGAAAAAGGAATGGCTGCATTGTCTTCTCTAGGCAGAGTCCAACAAATTAATGCATTAACAGAATACACTAAGATGAGGGACAAATTATTGGATTTCTTAAAAAGCTTCAAAGACAGGAAAGTGATAGTTAAGGAGGAAGATATAAAAGCCTTCTTTGCGGGTATGAAACCAGTGAGGGAGCCAGACGGTGTATACTTCTGCAGATAATATATACTTCTGTTGTGGTTATTCAATAGTACCTAACAATAGTAGGGCCCTTGTCTTGCAAAGATATGATTAGTGTACTTAGTAGGTACTCTTTTGTTTTTAATAAACTGCGTAACACTTGCCCAAAGTCTATTGTGAATTTAAAAGTTAATGTTATCTATAATACATACTTCTACTGAATCTCTGACTTCTAATAATTGTATAATTTTTTAACTGTAGCAACTGTAATGCCTCACATATATAGAACGCCATAGATTATTTGTCTTAAACATTGCACAAGAAAAAAATATATAATCAAAACAATCAATATAATAAATTATTAAATTTGTTCATAGAAATGTATCCTTAGATTTTGACATACTTTTAAAGATTGTTACATTAAGACGTTACATAAAAATTACAGTAGATTTATAGGAATATTGTTAAAAAAAGTATGTGTAAACTAATCATATCTTTGTAAAACAGGGCCTGGGTAAATTTTAATACTAGACTTAATATTTTCTATTGTTTCGACTTCATTTTTACTATTATGTTTTAAGACTAGATTGTAAGTATTATGCTTTTCTTAACATGTTCTCTGTTTTATGATTATTGAAATACATATGAAATTAGATGAATAATTTGTTCTCATTTTTACTTTTTACCCGACTGCTTAGGAAGTAGGGTAATGTTTTAGCGTATTTCCATTTCTTCATAGTCTCAGATTGAAGTGTCATAGGCTAGAATTTACAAAAAATGGAATTTACATCAAATGAAAGCTAATAAATAGTTATAGAGCTAATAAAATTACTTGATTATTTTGACGAAAATTCACGTAAACCATTTTACATAAGTAAAGTGTTAAATTACATAAATCATTATGAAAAATCAAAAAATCGTTTCAAGTACATAGTCGGGCTTTTTGTTTTTCGTTTTGTCAGTTAAAATGAAACAAATACATAAGAAGGATAATTAACTTTATTGTAAAGCGTAAGGCGATCATGCATACAGAATATCGTAGTGGCCAGGGCGATACAGTAGATGGACGAGTGGCTTCGACCCTTCGGGAAAGTCGTGAGCTATAACCTGGAATAAAATGGTTTCATGATTAAAACTATAAAGTAAAAATACATAATGGCAGAAAATTACAGATTAGTTTTAATTTTGTTGTCACATCTAATTCTGCCTCACAAAATTAGTGTCAAGCGCATGTTTTATTTTCAAGGGTGTGCGAAGTCCATGCTGTACAATTGTGACACATACACTGCTGGTATAAGCTTCGGCATTGAGCAATAAAAATTGGGTTACATGGCAACATTTTTTTTTCCAAAAAAAACCTAGAGGAAACAATACATTTGCTAGAAACTTTCCAAAAAGTTTCTAGCAAATGTATTGTTTCCTCTAGGTTATTGAGGAGTTTAAACTAAGTCCTCAGGGGTAGTTAAGCATCTGTGACCAACTTCAAATAAAACTAATCTAATCTGGGTTTAATTACATTTTTCCATGGAAGGAGTGGACACTTACAATAAAGTGGACTGGAGCCTGTTTGCTACTTTAATAATGATAAAAAAATTAAAACCGACAAAGGAGACTAACCTGACTACCCTCTCCACGATCCATGTACTTGACTCTCACACCAACGTTGAGAGCATTGCTTAGGGCTATAATGTGGATATGGTCTGACTCTTTGTACATCGGCTCCACTTCCTGTAAAACAATATTAAACCTCATAAGATTTAAAACAAAAATTCTTTACACCAGCTAAAAAAATTGCAGGCAATACGGCACAGTTTTATTATGTAAAAAAAATAATCAATGAAATTAAATGTCTTCTTTGTGTATAGGCAAATACAGCCAATTAAACTTGCCAATTACAATTTTTGCATAACAAACTACTATCGCATCCTAAACACATCTTCAACTGAAAAGATATGGAAAGAAGTTTTTTTTTCTTCTTTCTTACTGATTAGTTTATCTGTATATATATTTTTGATATGAAAGAAAACCCTGTCATAAAAGGGTTAAAATTAGCAGTTTGTTGAATTTCATCATCAATTGTTAACTTTTTTTTTAAATATGCACCTAAGGTATATGAATTGTAATATTATGAAGTTATGAACAATTTCACAAACCTGTCTACAAAACTCGGTAACAGTTCTTGATCCCTCTATGAAGTTCTGGTAAAAATCATGCTGGGTTTGAAGCTGGCCAGAGGTAACGAGGCGGAGATACACTACTATATAATCTGAGTAGCCTTGCTTATTAAATTTGTCGTGCAGCTCACTGCGGACGGACTCTAGCTCTTCAGAAGACCCATTGGCATGCTCGCCTACCCGTTGGACCACTTCCATAAACTGAAAGAATAATAAATTATGTAACATTCCTATAATAAGCAATATGAAGCTAATATAAGCATGTTAAAATTATCAAATAGTTAATTAGTTATTAACAATGAAAAAATTGTACATCAACCATAACCATTTTTACAAGTCTTGCTTTTATATTTCTTATTGAATACTTCAATAATTTCTCATTGTCTTGAAGACCTGAGTTTGGTACATTTTTCATAGAAATCTGCAATATTGATATCTATATGTACCTTAAAGGATACTTAGTCCTGCTACAACTATCTACATAAATCTTTTGTAGGTTATCTATCAATCACTAGACTGTGATAACTAGATATGATAAAATTAACCAAATGCTAATATGATAAAATTAATTAGAAAAAAAAATCTAATCAGTCATACTTTCATTAAATAGTGTAGATCCAGCTACACTACTTAAGTCTTACAATCCTGAATCAAATAAATTGGTGAACAGGATATATCAGCACAGAATATATAATTTGAGAATCACAAGACTGCATCTGCCTTAAATAGGACAACAAGTCTATTCATGCTCAATTTTATATTTTGAAAATTACATAACTTTTATCAAAAAGGGATGTTATAAAATTTAATAACATGGCAGAATTTACTTTAAAATAATATTTTAAAAACGTGGACTTAAATATAAAAATTAACTGTAAAAACATATGTAAACCAAATGTATTTTTCACAAAATATACTGGATAATCAAATATGGTTATATTTGATATCAGATCACAATTCATAAAGCCTACATAATGTACTGTATTTAATTGAATTATACTCCTGAAGTTGCAAAAATATATAACACAGTAGCAAATAGTATTATCATCAAAACTGGTATGTGAATCACGGAAACATTGAACATGGATTATTATTAACTTGTTAAAAATGCCGTATCGGCGCCGCGTAGCATACAAAACAAAAGCATTTGACTAGCGAACATAACCTATAAACTTACTGTCTCATAAAAGTCCTCTACTGTGAACTGGGGAAAGCCTAACGCGACGAGTATTTCCTTGGAATTCTTAGCTAATTCATAAAACTTATCATATTCCTTTTTATCAGTCAGTAGGTGCTCTAAATACGCGTATGAGAATGCTCGAAAGAAACAGTTCCCGTCGGGACGGGTTCTTCGAATATTCTTATACTTAGACGAGAGGTCTTTAACTTTTGCGAGGTATATTGGATCCTCATTATATTCTTTTTCTAACGACGCCAACTCCTCGAGATCACCTACCAATGGAATAGTTTCGGATATCTGGAAAACAAACAAACAACATGTCAACTGAACTATGTTTTCGCGAAAATATGAATTTACTCGGCAAAATAATTATAATAAATAAAATGATCACCTCTTTCTCTATTTCTCGCTGCTGTTTCATAATCAACTCATCTTGATTAATTGAATTATCCACTAGATTGCCGGTGCAACCGCTACTACTCGAAGCATCATCCGCCATTTTCGATTATTATGAAAATAAAATTGACAGTTGACGAACGACAAATGACAATCCGGTAAAATAGCGAATGTCGGTTCGGAAACTATGTTATGAGGTCATGATAAAGAAAATTTCGATGAACAAAAATACAAGACAATTTGTGACAAGTTTATCATATATTAATCCTTCGTTTATCACTGAAATATTTTTATATAGTTTAGTTAAAATTAACGCTATATTAAATTCGCCCTTATTACTACGGATTATAAGGGGATAAAAATTTTAGATACGCTAAATTAGTTTTTTGGAACCAAGTTATGGATTTAAAATTAATAAAAAGGAAATTATAATAATTAAAAAAGAAACAGAATTCACTTAATTTATTAATTTCAATATTATTTTAAATTCTTAATCTAGTCAGCAAACATATCTTCTATCTTCTTTTGCACTTCTTTCTCGGTTTCAGAGTTAAGTTTGTCTGGTAACATCTTCACTGCTTCCATGTCCACCACTGAAGTGCCATCATCTTTATTGCCAACTTGAGTTTTGGCCTATAAAAGATAGAATATTTCTTATAATTCGAATTTTATGTTCAACAAAACTAACATGCTAAATCACATTATCAGAACACATACATATTATATATAAACACAATAATATAAATCATTAATTGCACTTTATGAGTTTGTAACTTTAGTTTTTTGGAACTTCTCAGTTTAAGTTGAGATCCAATGCAGTGGTACTATAATGAAAAATATTGTAGACCATTTGCCTCCATAGGCCTATACAAAATAAAAGGATTCCATTTGGTTGCAATGTAATATTAATGTTTAATATTTTAAGATATATGTACGGTATAACATTTTTATACATCCGCCAACACTGTGACAGTGTGCAGCGTACCTTTTCCAGCTGTATCTCGAGCTGCATGATGGCTCTCTCCAGGCGGTAGTTGTCGGACACGAGCTGCGCCCAGCGGCGCCGCAGCGCCCGCAACCGCGCGCCGCTCGCCGTCTGTGACCGCTTGCGTTCCCAGTTCACTGCTGCTATTTGCTTCCTGTCACACATGACAAAATAATATGCATGTATATTTTGAAAGCTGTATAATACTTAAAGTACCCTGGATCTCTTCTTCCCTCCCAAACCTTTACCATATTATCTTTGGCACAATATTAACGCGTTTAATTATGATCCAAATATAAGTTACATTGTAAAGTCAAAATAATGCAATTCTTAATAAGAATAAAACTATACAGAGGATTTTTTTTTTATAATTATTCACCTTTACTGTACAATATACAGACTAAAATGGCAAATAATAAAAAATATATAAACAATGCAGATGAAAAAATTTACAAAATTCAAGTATCATATTCTCAATATAAAAAATCTTTTACATAATGCAATTTATCTAAATAAGAAATTATCTGCAAGAATTCACATTAATAAATAATATGTTTTATTAATAAATAATATGTGGTTCAGAATTAAAAGTTTTATGAAGATAATTTATAACATTCTTTCTAGATATGCACCCACAGAGGCCCATGATTCAGTTTATTTTTACAAAGTTCATTAACATCAAGATAGTACCTATTAACTACTAATAATACCCTATTATTTCTATCACCTGTACTAATTACCTTACCTTAACTGTGTATGCACATTCTGAGACCTAGTAACCAAGGACTGCAGTACATTGAGGTAAGACCGCCACGCTTCAGAACCATACTGGAGCTGCAGCTCCAGGTTCAACACCCTGGTGGCTTGGTGGGAGAGCTGGGCGTGCGAGTTGTCCACTGCCTCCGACCACGCTGCAGGTTCACCAAGACGCCCTGTCGGTGGTGGAGGCAGTTCATATCTGGAGCACAACAAAGAGAAAGATACATTTTGTAAACATACAAAAGCTACACTATGATTTATAACTTTTATGTTAATATTGAATCATTTTAATTTAATACTAAATTACAATGTGACGTATGACCCTTATCAATTAAAAATAAATAGACAAGAGGAGTATAATGTTCTGCCATCTATATTATAAACAAGAAAATAGTTGTAATTTTTTTTGACATACACAATAGAAACCTTTCTGATTCTACTCTGGAAGTATCATCACTACCTATTTATGCCTAATTATAAAAGGCCTACTATGTTATGATTAAAAAAGTGTGGTAGGAAAACACACTTATCCGAGGCACTCAAACTTAGTCCTCAAAGGCAACAACAAATCTGTGGCCGACCCCAAGTTGGTGTCTAAACTTATTAGAGTTTAACTACATATATCCATTTACAGCAATTGCCATTAACTATCAGGTAAACTGCATGTTTCTGTGTTACTTCTATTATATGAGAAATAATAGAAGTAACACAGAAAAATAAAATTAATTAAGTGGTAAAATATAATTATGTATGTTCGTTAATTAGTGCAATTTAATGTAAAATTACGTTAGGTTGCCATATAAATAAAGAAATCAATTAAAATAATACTTTTTGAACATTCTAATACTATTATTTCTGCTTAGGTGCCATCATAACATACTTAATCATAAGAAATTATGTGTACACACCTTTTCATGGAAAGTGGCTCCATAGGCAACCGTTGCTGAACCCTCTCCATTTCTCTTTGTAAAGCCTGTGTTTCAAATGCCGTGCTGGGTTCTGGACCAGCGTTTTCTAAATAATTCTTTGTTGGTCGGTATCTTCTGCACTCTTCTTCTACCATGGCCAGCGCCTAGATTAATAAAACAGCATCTTCTTCATTATTTTTAGTTATACTACATTTAAATTAAATAAAATCACTATATACACTACACTGTTACTACAATGTTAGGTATTTTCTTCGTTTTAGAGTGAATCGTATAAGTAAAAGTAAGTAATACAATAATATTGTCGTAGGTTACTTACCGCTTCTCTAACACCGGGGTCATCATAGCCCTGATCGATATATGGTAGAGCATCCACTATCACTTCGCCTGCCATTTGTACCAGTGTTTAATTTGACTTTCACTAAATAATAGCGGAATAAAATAAAAGCGAAGCCCTTGATTCAAATTTAAATGTTTTGCTATTTTACCAGTGACATTGACACTGATATTTCCTAAAAACTATTAAAATCCGTGAGGTTATGATAACCTAAGGACAGGGAGCTTTGTGCAAGTAAAGTAAATCAGAAGTAGCGAAATAAAGAAAATTAGAAATACCATCATTTTGTTAAAAGTTAATTGATCATCACAATATTATTAAATTTATACAACATTTAATGAAAACTAATAGATGGTTCTAACGAAAAATCACTCACGTTCCGTTTTACATAGCATTTTAAACTGGAAATAACTGTCAATTAGGCACAGTGTTGCCAACCGTACTATTTAAATCGTATTTATACGACCTTTTTGGCTTTGGTACGATGTACGATCGTAAATTCCTAATCGTACGCAAAATATACGATCTTTTCAAATATTAGAAT
>DWLI01001785.1:0-14571 GCA_018249915.1 Cecropterus dorantes dorantes | reverse complement strand
ATATTTTTGAATAATTAATGATCGAATGTATTTTAAGCATGGAATTTAGACGCAAAAGATAAACTAATTGTAAATAAACTCAGGCTTCTATCATACGTTTTGACTTTAAAAATTGTAGTTTTTAAGAAGGTAATGAGTTGCAACCAATTATAAGTATGTACGTTCAATAAAGGACGGAGGAGGAGGACAGCCGACAAAAGTGAAAACTTAAAAGTATATGGATATAATATATATGTAGAGATACTCTTTGTATAGTATATATAGTATTGCATAAAATTGCATATATTAATAATACTATGGTATATCTATGTACATATATACATATATCAATATATACACAGTTTATAAATAGGACATGAAAAGCGTTCGGTGATAATGACGTTAGTTGAATGATTTTTGTTTACCTCAAAAGTGCTCAACGCGCACGAAGTTTTCACTTTAATATCCAAGTAACATAATTTGCAACTTATTAGTATAATATTAAACACTCCATGAAGCAAATAGATGTATTTTGACATCTGTTCTAAGCACGCATATTCGTTGCATATTTGCTTCTGCGTGTTGCAAATATAAGTAACTACAATCCAGAAAATGAGTACTGAACTCTGACTGAACTGAGTACGGAACTGAAGAAGTGAGTTTGCTAGAACCCTAGTGATATGACTTTTGAGGCACTAACGCCAGACCTATTATTGCAACAACAGTGTTAGACGCTGGTGTAACATGTGCGCTTAAAGACATACTTATTGGAGACGTTTCAACTCAGTCCTCAAGGGTTGCAAACCTCAGATAAGACTATATTCTTATCTGGAATAGAGTACAGGGCGGCAATAATCATTTATCACCAGATGAACTGTATGCTCGTTGGCTACATTTTTTTAATATAATATTGAAGTAGCAAACGAGCATGCAGTCCTCCTGATAGTAAGTGGTCACTGCCGCCCATGGACATCTGTAAGTAACTCCATATAGAACATAAGTTCTATCTGAAGTCAAATACAGATGCGTTGCTACTCCCGAGGACTGAGATGATCGCTTCATGTAAAAGACAGCCGGCAACCACACCCTTCCAACGAAACGCAAGAAATACTTCACGCTAGAAATAGGTGTGGCGGTGGTGCTTCCCTGGTCGAACTACACTGGTTCTACCACCTGTAAAAATAACATATTATAAAAAATAGGCATGGAATCTATTATTTTCTCATCATGTAATTAGCTGTGTGTCAACGGTAAGAATCTGCCGCGGACGCATCGGTCAGTGTTCGATCACTCCTTCAATCCCAACCCCATTCATAATGTCTTTCAAACGTCTCGTCTTTGTGTCCCCGCTGCGCACTCCTTCCATCGCCGAAACTGTCACCTTTTGTGACGCGCGACTCGCCTTATCCGCTGTCAAACGTCTTGCACAAATTCAAAAATAACATCGCCGTACATTTTTTCTACTGCCCTGTGCAAACGTTAGATAAGTTAGCGTTTGGACTCTTTGTTTGATGCAAACAAGGGACATGTCCTGTCGCTTATCTTTCTATTGATCGTATGAATGAATTCAAATATATGTAGATAACGAAAAAGGTAAGATTACAATCGCTATTGTTGAAACCAGTTACGTTTCGCTACGCTAGCCATGTATCATATGTATTCTTCATCCCCTTTAGGTCACCATGTCGATCTGCAATTTGTAACTTCCACAAGTTTCAAGTCATAAGTCGTTATAAATATGAAACTAATATCGCTATGTGTTTTTTACTCATAAAATTCAAAACTATCTTTTGATACCAAAGACATTTAACTAGTATGTATTGGATCTCTTTGTTTTACTACTACTAATACTACAACTCTACTCTTATAATGTTCGTCGCCTTATCCAATTCACACCATAATTGTTATTAAACATGTTTTCAGCAAGTAAATTAAAAAATGGGTTGACAAGGAAACATACAAACAAAATAGAAAAATCTTTACCTATATTGTATTATGTAACATAAGAATAATTATTACGACATGAAAAGGAGGTTCTTACGGATGATCATTAATCGTAGAACGTATCCAAATCAAGGGGACTTCTAAACGCCACTTATATATTTTGGTAAAACGACGCCACACGTGACAATAGCCTCTTAGTTTGACATCAAATCGCAATTTAAAAAAGTACAATACCTATATATGCACTCGTGCCGCCGCAGGCGATGTGCTCCATTGTGACGCAACGAAATGCATAATTTGTCGAGCACATGTCGGTTTTTTACTGAAAACGACGTAAAAAGTGACCTACAGATAGATAGGTAACGGGAATCTATTTTATAATCTATTGAATACATTCTGACCCGTGGACATTTGACAACAAAAAATAAGTCCAGGTGGGATTATTCAAAAAGGAGATCAGAATTTTTAACTACTGTTATTTTTTACAAAGGTTAGTATATTCTTATAGTAAAGGCCAAACTTTTTTTAAACTGCACGTGTTTGAGGATAATGTATGACATGTATAGTTAAAAGTGATGCCCGCATAATTGAAAAAGTAACTTGCATTTATTTGAATATATTTTACTCGTACTCGTTGGTACGTCTTTTTTATAATATGGAAGTAGCAAACGAGCATGCAGTCCACTTGATGGTAATTGACTACTACCAATTATAGACATCTGTAATCAATCCCAGATAATATCAGGTCTTACCTGAGGTTAGCCACTAGTTGTGTTACTACCCTGAGGACTAAATTGGAACGCTTCGGATAAGTGTGTCTCCATTACCACACCCTTTAGACCAGAACCCTGCAATGCATAACAATACTGTTATTAGACAAAAAGACGTAGAGGTGGAGCTTCCGGATTCGAAAAACTAGAAGTTCTACCACCTTCATAATTACGAATTAAGTTCAAAAATACGTACGTAAATAAGTGGATTGTACATAAAATACACACCCCTACAATCTTGAATATTAACATATGATGGTATCAAATTCGAATCAGTTGAGTTATGATTTACTTATAAAGGTTATTTTGTACCTTAAGGACGCTTCAATGATTTGTAGGTACAGTTATTTTCGTACATCTATTTCGACAAGCAAGAGCGCTTTTTCAGAAGGCAACTAGAAGCAATTTATTCCCCGCTGCGCTAAGGAAGCAGGCACATTTACATCAAAGGATTAAGCAAAAAAATGTGAACTTAAAATAAATTAATATAACTTTATCATGTATGTTTTGGCGATAATAATGTTTCTGATTAGAAAAAAAATGATTAATCGCGACATAATTAGTACAGACATAATATTTATATATTATGTATATTCATAAAAATACAGTTAGATTTTGTATTTCCATAATTTTATACGACAATATGTAGAAACATTAAATCAGAATTAGAACAAATTACTTTATTAGTTTTACTGAAACCATAAAATTAGGCCACATAACTCAAAGCACGTAATGTACGTATGTTATTTCTAAGAAATTTACATACGTTTTACCTTGTAAAAGGTGTCAAATGAAGAACGATCTAAAAATAGGTTCACTTAGGAATTTATAAACCGAAAGTTCCCTTGTCAGAATTTGTTCCTACTGTTTTCCTATACTTATTTTAGTAATATTGTATCAAATTCTAAAAAATATGCTAGCGCTAAGGCTCAACAAAATACATGAGACGTGTATATGTGGAGGCATTCATCGATCTTGAAGAGGATATTTGCGTTTACAGTCACAGTATGGACTTTCCTAATAAGCTCTTATGTACGAGTTTATTTCCTAAAAAAAATTGTTCACGTTTTCGTCTTTCATTTTACAACGACAACCTAAGCGTACAGTGTATGAGGGAAAACATAAACGATTGTTTTCATCGTCAACCCATTCCGTCACTGCTAGGCACGGGTTCTCTCAGAATGAGAAAGCTCTAGGCCATAGTCCAGGCGCTGGCCAAGTACGAATTGGAAGACTTTTCACATCTTTGAAAACTTTTTTTTAGAGAAGTGCAGGTTTCCTAACAATATTTTCCTTCACCGTAAAGGAGTGATAATTAATTTATAATACACACATAATTTTTAGAAAATCTGTGGTGCATGCCTAGTATTCAAACCTCGGATCACGATTGAGAGATAGATACTACTACTATGCAACAATTGTTTTAAAGAAATATAAATTCTTACTAAACGTTTTATTTACGGTTATATGTGATTTTGTATAACTTCAATAAATTATATAAAAATGAAAGCAACAATATGAAGTCCGCCTTAGCGTCGGACACACCAAATCCTTTCCGATATGTTGACGCGACGTGAGTGGCGGCCAGCCGAGCTTTGTAGCCCTCGTCTGCCTCTGACAACGAAACAGCCCTTTGCACAACCTCTCACGCCAAGTACTCCCTTTGACGTCCAATTTCTAACAGAAATCACAAGGTCCAATGTTATAGACGGCTCTATTTTGAGATTACATACGACATAGATACAGCCTATCCTAAAAGATTCGTGTACATGACACGTGTGTCCTATTTTCTCAATTGAAATCATTATAACAATAAATGGATAACTAAGTGGCATTTGAAATTTATGACATAGTCTACTAAGCAATAATATACGACTAACTGGAATGATTACAAACTCAGATACTCATATTAATTAACATGACGTTCATGATACAAAAAAAATAAGATTATAAAATGACACTTGTTTAATTTAAAAGATAAAAAGTTACTGTAGCTATTTTAGCTTATTACTCGATTAATATTAAACAACTAGAATATAAACGTATGATAGAGATTGTCTGGGTTTATTTAACAAAATATTATAATAAGGCAACAGTACACAGTACACTTATAGTAGAACACAATTGTTCAATAAAAATGTTACAAAATAAAAAAAAATTGATCGGATTACCTTCGACAGGACAGCTGCGGCCCATCCGCGGACACCTCAATTTTTTTGGTTACATTTCGCAGATATCTATCACAAATTGCATCATTCATGCACTCCATACTTCCGATTGGCAAAGTCCAATTTCAATTCAATTCGGACGTATCTAATTCAAAATTCATTAATCTTCCGAAGCTTTGGTGAGATCTGCGAACCGATACATCCACTTGTGCATGGTCAGTTGCTGACAGGAAATTGATTGTGTTCATAATGATCCTTTTCGCTACATTAAGCATAGTTTTTATGTAAAACTTAGAAAACTAACTGACGGATCGCAAGGTTAATTGTCACTGTTGCATATTTTTCTATATACATATACCTGTCAGTAATGTATGTACAAACACTGGCTATTAGTTTTCTCTACTAATCATTATCAACTTACAGGCCTTTTGCCAGCAATCACATTATAAGTATACATATAGAATAAACTGAGAGTTATAAGTATATCGGACGACTTAGACATCTAATTTAGGAATCAGTGAGGAAATTTTGGATTACCATGAAAATCTATATAAAATAAATAATTTTATTTTGAATAGTAGCAATAATCATATTTTCAGGTAGTATCTGGAAATTATAGGTATAACTGGGTATTTGAAAATCGCATTCGCAAAAAGCACAATAAAATATTAAAGTCTTATGCTCCATATCCTGTCCAATGTGACATCTATAGATGTTTGTTGTCGAAAAAGAGCATTTAATACAGATTTACTATTGTGTGGCACACCTACGTCACTCAAAGTGATATCAATTGTATCAATTATATTTATAATCAAACCGACATTTAAGGAATCAATTTATATTTTTTTATACTATAAATTTAGTGCCAAAAAAGTAGTGCAAAAATAAACTCCAAAGTGACATATTCGTCTTATTCATTATGTAACTTATATATAATTACTTTTTAAATATATTATTCTTAAACGATTTTATTATTGCAAAAATACTTATCTGATCTGACACAGAAAATAATTTAGCCATTTCTATAATTTGAAAGAAAAACTCACGTAACATAACCATTCAAAATTTGCTACAAGTACCAGGTTAAGTTTATCAATGGATTTAAACTTTTTTCTACAGGTCAACATAATGCTGTGGAATATAATATTTCTCGAAAGAAAATATCCCATTTCCGCATCTTCTCGTAACAATGAGTGCGCCATCGAACTATTCAAATATTGCACGGCGTGGGTAAACCGAAGCTTTTTTGCACAGCTAGCGAATTAATGGATAACCAAACCCATGCAAAATAAAAAACGTACTTATTAAATGTTGGTTTCACGTAATAACATGTTGGTCGTTTCTTTCATTGTTTCCACGAGCAGCGCCGAGATATCCGGTTACCGCCGTTAAATATTTTGCCTCTCGATGAAAGAGAAACTTGGTAGTTTTTGCTTTGAAATTTCGTTTTTGCTCCTTAAACGCGGAAGTCGTCTGAGCTTTATGCAAAAACTGGATTTCGGAATCAATTTCGCTTTTCAATAACCGCCATCGGCCGCGAGCTCGCGAGTAACGTGCAATTACATACATTTATTTCATTTCACAATGCCAGTAACGGACGTCGACGATAATTGCGTCTTAGAATTGTTAAACCTTTATAAATATATAGCCAGCCATTCGTTATCAACGCGCACCGTAGTCATAATTTAGAGCATTAATTGAAATATCTACTTTTCGCCGAATTCAAAGAATTTTCGCCGGGAACATTTATCAATTCTACAAAGAGAGTGAAACCTCTCTCAAAAGGAGCCTGCGCCGGACAGATTTAATTTGTTGCGAAGGCCTTTATAATTGGAACATAAAGATTGTGAGTAATTAATTTTCGCAGCGAGTCAGGAGCAAAGAGGCTGTGCATTGAACGGCGAGCGGACCGCACCGCGCCTAATTAATATTAATGACATCGGGAGGCGCCGGCACCAAAGTACCTCGCTACCTTAGTCCCGGAGCTATGCGCCACCCAGTCACGGTGTGATTAACCAATTGTTTTCGCACCTATTTCGGTTTAAAAATGAAATACCAAATTTAATTTAAAATATAAATGAAATTATAAAAACACCTTCTCAAACTCACAATAATTTATGTTCTATTTATTCTTTGTTACGGTTTTTTCATAGGATACTTACTTTTAGTGTTGGGCGAAAATTCATTCGTGAAAAAACTGCAGACTACTTTATAGATAGTAACTACACATATACTACACAGATTTTCTACGAAATTAAGTATTTTTTTCTGATTTGTTCTTCTTACTTAACTTCTTTTCTTTCACATCATCAGAGGTACGGTTTAGCATCAAATTTGTAATATCGTTCGCAATTAACAATCCAAGAGTTCTGGAACATATTTAATGTTTATGTAGCTAAATACAACGCTAGAAGATTAAATTAAATGCAATTTAATAAATAGCAATACCTTTTTTTATTTGTATATTTATTAGTATTTTCCTAAATAGACATCAAGATTCAAGTGCTTTATATTGTGTGTTATTTTATCCGCTGTTAATTGTCGCGACACTATCGACGAGCGAGGCGTTGTGTCTGGGAGGTGGTGGTGGCCGGTGAGCGATGGGTCGGCGCTAAAAGCCGGACGGAAGCCGCGCTGCCCGGCTCCGGTTACACCAACCGTGGGATCCCGTGCAAACATGCCAGGGCTGTCCCACGACGACTGCTTTCTACACTCGTAGACCCAGATTGTGGTGCGTGGGGTTCAAAAATTAGTGTCTAGCTTGCCAGAATATCCTGTGACTAACATTAACGCTGTAAAAACGTAAAATATGCAGACTAAGCTGTATGACCTGAGATAGAATCAGGAACATCTGGTGACCCGATATCAATGTCTTATCTTCTTATTATATTATGAAGCTGTAATTGGTAATAAGAAAGTGTATCTGTGTGTTTTTTATACGATTGAAGTAGCAAATGAGCCAGCTGTTCACTTAGTGGTCAGTGCAACCCATGGACAGTTAGACAGTAGCCTCATATGAAAATAAGGTGGCAACAACACCCTTCCACCTGAAGGCAAGAATTGCCTAGAATTAGAAATATTTGTGACGGTGGTACCTCTTCAGATGAATTATACTCGTTCTACCACCTGGTCACCCGTATACAGAAAACACAAAGAGTCCTGGTATATTTATATGTACCCAAATTCAGCTGGATGTGGCAACCCTGATATTATTGCACAAAATCGACGTTATGTATATTCCGCGAGGCCTTCCTGTGCGTCCATATGCGAGCCATCTCGTCCTCAGTGTGTAATCTTAAACAAAAACCACACCCACGCTAGTTTTTGTATACTCCTTGTGACGTGATCCCACTCTGTCTACCACTTGGACCATCGGACCGACTCGAATTACATAAAAACGAATATGCAATCAGTTTGTATATGATTACTTTCGTTTTTACAAAAGTTTAATACCTCTAACAAAGATACTCGTACGTGTTTTTAATTATCTTATCTACAAAACCTGAAACATTTTACCATATATATATTTTAAATTGTATTTTTTTACGAACTTGATGAGCCTTAAAATCTTACAACAAAATTTTAAACTAAGAAATTTCATTTAAGTAAAATACATATGTGGTTACACATACTCATATAATTTTGACTACAATATAACAGAATGATAATCTGAAAATAATTAATGCGGCTCATTAGCTATTCACAGCAAAGCCTCAACTAGCCTTGTTTTATATCAGTTGTTGATAAAAGCTTGCTGGTAAACATTTTAGAACATTAAAATCCAAAATCATAGATTTCCTTGTGTCGATTTTTAACTATTTTTTTATTTAGTAAAGTAGAACTACCACCACGTACAAACCATAGTTCGACCGGGGAGGTACCACCGCCATACCTATTTCAAGCGTGAAGTTCTTGCATTTCGGTGGAACGATGTGATTACCGGCTCACTTTTATATGAAGCGACTATCTTACTCCAAGGGAGTAGAAATGCATCGGTGATAGACTTCGGATAGAACCCTTGTTCTGTATGAATTAGCTTACAGACGTCTATGGGAGGTAGTAACCATTTACTATTAGGTCGCTCTAGCACTATCAGGCTCGTTTTCTGAGATTGAAATAGATAATCTAATAAAAAAAATATGACTTAATACATATCATACATTGATAAAATATTATTACATAAACTACATAAAGGTTACTAAGATGACCTATATAAGTACGTTTCGTTGAACTGGTTATACTCATACAATATAAAGGTAGCCGAGAAGCCCTATATGTCCCTTTAGGAAAGGTTCTAAAAGTAGCTTCGACTTATTTTATTTCTGTATAAAGATATTATTTATTTATGGTTCTTTAGCTACTATCTTAATATACTCTACATTTATATATGTAAGAAACTGAACTACCTTACGAAATATACAATAATAACAAAAAAATATTTCGACAAACTATTTCACTACTACAATTTGGCTACTAAAAAACATTATTCCAAAAAACAAGTCAAATTCTGTACAAATGATATTATGTATGAGTTGTCGACGTTAACGATAAAAGAGTTTAGATTTGAACGGATGCCAAGAGACTCCATAAATCATAACTCTATAGTTCCCATGAATGTATAACATTATTTTAATTTCAATAGATTTGAGAGAAAAAATGTTCTATCATACTGAATTTATTTAGCCAGTTTGCAATATAACTAAAATGTCTGTATTACAGGTTTTGACTAGGAAAGATGAGTTTTATGCCTTTTAAAAATGATTTAGTAACTACCAAATTACTAATTTGATAAGTTTCAACTTAACAAATTATGAAATCAATGTAAAAACATTGCATGATTCAGTTAAGGTATGATTACTATACCTACACCATATAGTTTTTAAATATGAAGTAAACTAATTAGATAGAAATTATATGTTTAACAATAATAAGCATTTCTCTGTTTCCGAACTTAATACTCTAAATAACTGTTCTATGCAATCTTAAAAACAAGCATACCTATATTAAGATAACTAATCTTCCTTCGAAACGTACAAACTTGTTACTATTTGTCGGCTTCATTTGTAAAAGAGCGAAGCAAATGTAGGTAAGAAGGTTATAATCGAAGTTAAAGTGGGTTAAGCAAAAAGCGGCATATGGTTTATTGTAAAAAATCCTTTGAAGTGCGTAATCTGCACGTGTGTTCATCTTAAGAGAGCAGGCGAAAGTCTTCACGTACAACGGCACCTATTTTTCTGCACTAGTAGAGTTAAGCATTGCATTATGTTCATGTGACAAATTGATTATAACTCATGAATAATATTACAAGTGACTTGTAAATCTAGTACCTTGCTTTCAAAGTGCCTGTGCATTGCGAAAACCTTTGTGTCTTTATATGCCTACTTTAACATATCTCTATCGAAACTAGGTTTCCAAAACGGTACCACCCAGGTGCACCTTTCCACACGGATTTTTCAAATTTATAAGAAAGATCCTTAGGCATTTTCAAAGTAAAAAGTAACGTACATATTAATCCCTCTAAAGTCCGTAATTCAAGTTAATAAATGAATCAAAAATTGTTAAAAATATTAATTGCGATATAAATTAAAACTATAAATACTTCAAATTTATTGATTGGTCTTTAGACACCATACCGATCTAAAAAGGCTCGATGTTTGACTGGAACAATATTAAATCACTATTGCACTCAAGACAAGAGACTACACTATGAGCTAGGAAAGCCTTATTTATTTACTACCCACCTACTCTTAAAATATTTTAAATATAACAAAACTTCGCTGGGTTGTATATTTATGGCATTAGAATGTGCATAATTATATCAGGTACTTGTTAGGTAATGTTCGCATATTTTACAATTTTCTGTGGTCTCGTGGTGCAGTGGAGCGGCGCTTTACAAGATACTCGAAACCACTAGAGTGTGTAATCATCCGTTGCGAAGTATTGTACGCAGACCGACAAACGTTGATACGTATGTTGATACAAACTTGAGATTTTACGATACATGCACGGACCATAATTTACGTTCTGGATTTTTTTATATTATAGAAGTAGCAAACAGCTATGCAGTCCATCTGATGGTACATGGCTAGTGCAATCCACGACATTTGTAATCAACGGCAAATAACTTGAGTCAGAAGGTAAGCAGAGATGTTTTGCAATGGACCTTGCTCAGACCTTTACATATTGTCCTTTTATTATAAATTTAGAGTTACAAATGTTTGCCGTGTGATGTCGATGTTCAGCAGTAAATTTCAACCTGCTGATACGTGATCTTTACTTCTCATGGACATCAGTTATGCCAAATAGGGTTTGAGGATTAACAAAACCATTATAGACCCGTTGGTACATCTGAGGTTGAAACGAATTATCAACTTATCTACCTTTAAGACAGGACACAGTAAATTCTGCTGCTTAGTAAGTTTCCGCAGAAGTACGTAGATATAATGATGGCGAAGTTCTTTACTTTCAAAGACCAAAGAAAGGTAAGCTTTAACTGTAAAATTCTATGATTTTATTAGGTATCTATTATCACTAAAGATCAATTAATAATAAAACCTACACGTGGACGAATAAGAACATTTATTATTATTTCTCTCGTACCTAACAAAGGTCGATTGAAAGTGCAAGTGTTGCAATAATACTCCATCTTATATCCTCGCTTTGCATTCCGATCCTTTTTCTATTGTTTGACTCCCGAAAGCAAGTTATAAATGATCGAAACTACGATATCGATTTACACAACCAGTTTAAACGTTTCTAGGGAGATATAAAAACAAAAATAAACCTTATCCACTGAACCATATGGCATCGCGATTCGTATTATAGAAAGTTACGCTGCAACAAAAAATGAATTTCCTACCTGAATTTAAAGAAACATTAAAATTTGCCTGTATTTTATATTTATGCAGTCGTATAGGAATAATTACATTTATTTTATCTGATAATTGATTATCTGTTTGTAAATTTTATGCTTCTTATTCTATATTTTATTCTATACCTATCGTCTTCTAAATCTACAAACAAATATGCAAATAATAAATAGAAAAATTAAGAACATTTTCCATTTTGTTTTTGAACGATTTTTAAGTGAATAAATTTTTTTTGGCGCGTTGGGCATTTTTTGAGATGAAGAAAACTATTGAAATCACGACACTGTTATCGTAAGCGACACCTCAGTATATAATTACGTATATATTTTTTTACGTACTTAAATAGGTACACAAGTTTTCACTTCTGTCGGTGTTCCCGAAGTGCCAGAATTTTCTTTTATTTTCTCATTTCGATTTCTTTATTGACGTATTAGTATCTATAAAAATCCACAAATCTATAATGATTGTGGTCGACATTAGAACTGATGTTCGAATTACTAAAACACTAACTTTATTATTTAATTTTTCTTAATATTTTATTGTTAATTTGTGCTCGGATATGAGTATATATAAAGAGTAGACGAGTTGGTTAAACTTGCATCGTTAAATAAAAACAGTGTATCCTTTCACAGAAGAGTCTACAGGCCGAAGTAATTAACCCACTTTTTTGGTCAATCCCATATAGTTTTGATTTATTTTGGGACCCTTTTGAAATAGTAGAATTTGCGAAATATTGCGGCCCAATGAGCTCTACCAGTGTTTCTCAAACTTCACGTTTCTATCATTTTATAAACACCATTTTCGATTTTGTATGTATACCAAGAACATTAGACGTCTTTAAAAGAGCTCAGAGCGGTGGTCAGTGGTGAATTGATGGATAAGCTTTCCTTCAAGGAATTAAGGACGTGATAAGAACATTTTTAAATATATACACCACTAAGTAACATTAACACTTCCCAACTTAATATCCTAAATCTACATTAATAATATGAACTAACACATATAATCCAATTAATTTTATTAGCATAATTACAACTAAGATGGTATCACACTTTGAGAAACGTAATATTCACAAGACCCTTCTGCAAAGGCGATTCCGGGAATAGTAAAAAGCGCAGGTACACGTCGAGAGTGAAAGGGTCGATGCAATTCGAGACTATCCCAGTTTCACTGCATCCTACTGACCTTCGTTTTTGTGGCAAGATCAGATGAACCATTGATGGAACTCCCTCACAGATGAAGAGACACACGTGGGAAATAGTCCTTTCATTTAACTGATGCCTGATATTGCATTATTTGTATTCTTCCGAACTTTTATTTGCATTTTGAATAAAAGGTTCCATTACTCAGAAAAGTTGATTTCTTTTTGATAAAGTTGCGTTATAAAAACAGGTAAAATAAAGTAAGCTGGAAATAGTTAAAATGTGTACAATAAGGACATTATAATATGTCCTTATTGTACACATTTTAACTATTTCCTACATTTTATATAATAGTTATTATTCCATAATACATATATTAAGTACCTACACATCGCAATAAATTATGTGTTGTGTAAGTATTCAATCAGTAGGCAGATTGTATGATTTTGATTGATATTTTTGTTTTAATATAATATGGAATTAGTAAAGTAGCATGCAATCCACTTGGTAGTAAGTGGCCACCACCGCCCATTGACATCTGTAATCAAGCCTGATGCGTAGACGTATCCGTACCTTATTCTTGTAGACTAAGTTGGAACGCGTAAGTATATTATAAGTATAAGTAAGTAGGTATATTTCTTTTACACACTCTTCAGACCAGAACACAACAATGCATAAGACTGCTGTAATTAGGCAGAAATAGGCGTTGCAGTGGTGCTTCCAGAGTCGAACCAGAAAAAGTTCGACCACCTTTAAAATTTTAATTTTAGAGTTCGTAGATCTTTTAATATTTAATCTTCACCTTTAGAATGTAAATTAAACACAAATATATTTCTACACTCATAGAACGCTTTCTACACTCATAGAAATTATACAATTATGAAAGAACACTAGACCAGGAGTTACAAGAGTTAAATATGCAATTAAAATTAATACATAATATATATTCGTAGAGACACATAATAATACTTATTTCGTTATGGTCAGTCAATTTATTTCTTACAAAATACATAGGAACGGGTATCAGTCTGAAAGTTGATGTAACCGATTCTCATTCACACCAAAACTTTCCCACGCAACAACATTTGCCTCAATTCAAATAACATACGCATAAAATCAGATCCATTTGGGTGAAATTTAAATGTTTGACAGCAAATTTTATTTGCGCAAACTTTTTTTCAATAGGTCCGTTGCGTGGTTGCACTTTCTACGTAAGGGCATCGTGGGAATGCAGGTGAGGAAGGGTTCTACCTACGACTTTTTGCAGACTCCTTCGTATGCGGTTGCACAAAAGTTAGAATTATTAGCCCTTTGTGTGGACGTCAAGTGATGTTCGACTAATAGATTATTTATGGAGCCGCCGCAGAATATGTCAGCCTTAGACGATAGCGAACTTTAAAATATTAAGGTTGTTTGGGACCAGCAACAAATCTTCTGTCGCATTTTTGATTATTTGCCAGATAACCCGCATCGGTATGGATCTTGCATAAAATTTGTACCTTATTTTCAATAGAAAAAACTGTCTTTTCACGTTTATGAAATAGAGATCGTGAGCACAGGTCGTATAATTTTGAAGCGACATAGTATGTATATACCTATATACATACTATGTCGCTTCGTTTTATTCGGCACACTTTTACATGAGGCGACCATCTCAGTCCTCGGGAGTAGCAACGCATCTGTGTTTGACTTCAGATAG
>DWLI01001784.1:0-14576 GCA_018249915.1 Cecropterus dorantes dorantes | reverse complement strand
ACAAGCGTCAGTAATCGCTGATAATACAGTCTAAACTTTTGTAGCGTGATTACGTATACTTGAACCATAATTATAGACTCACAGTGCAAAATTACGGAAACAACGCGACAATCGCTGTCATTTGTCATAATTCCAGTCATTTCATTATGGGAATACCAAACGAAATTGCTCTAACGATTTTACTAATAATGCGGATTTGGATATTCTAAAGATATTTTAGGTACATACAGATACATATAAACTTGTTTTTATATTGTTTTTTGTTATAACATAGAAATAGCAAAGGAGCATATGTCTTTATATTTCGTACGTTCGGAGTATTTTTTTTCTAACATTATCACCTCAACTGCAAAGATCTGGCAAGAAACTTAGCGGGTTTGCCTTCTTTCTTTGAATCAGTAGATATATATTTTAGTTGTTATTTTTTCTTTTTTTATGCCTCTAGTAATTGCACTGCCGCCCGTCGACATGACTCATGACACATGAGCAATCGACTTTCAAATAGGACAAATCCTATACCAACCAAGTGAACTCCAAAGTCCTATCCGAAGTCAGCCACAACTGCGATGCAAGCCCTAGGAAAATTAAAACGCCTTGTGTAGGGGCGCCCTTACCAGACTCTTCAAACCAAGTGAAGAAAATAAATGAATAACCCGTAGGTGTATAGTTATACGAAACCAAATTGTATTTAGTCCGTACAGGTAATACTTATTCTTTATTTTATTGAAATACGTGTATTCTCTAAAAAGTTCTTACAATTAATAGTTATTTCTTTTAAATGCGGGTGAAGTCGCTGGACACATCTAATAATAGAATATGACTCCTTATTTCAAGCACTGGAAGTTGGTCTAACTTCATTCCCTTATGTTACTCCAAAAGGAATTGATCCTATCCATATATCACAGCATTGTCTGTTTAAAAGGCTCCACTCATAGAGAGTAAAACCAAGGTGTAGCATATGCTCTACCATGCTGATCTACCTTGAAAAGTACCTAAAGGTGGCCACTCAATACATTGATTTCTTCTTCACGCACAACCGTTAAACGTAAAGTGAATAATCGTAAGCGATTCATGAATACGTAATTATTTGCAAATGAGCTCGATAAATTAGAAATGCGGGATTCATATCCGGAATTCCAACATGGGAAATTCTGTGGCTGAAATTCGTTTTACTGAGCTATAATAAGCATTAACGCTAAAACGTTTTCTACACTTATAGCCCCACACTAGGATTTTCTCCTGTATCGTCGATACCATGGACACACAAAGACGAATACAGAATACAGAATACAGAACATAAACACTCAGACCCAGAACAGAATCTCAACTCATCATTCATATGTCTGTCTGGCCAGGGATCGAACCCAGAACCCACTGCGTGTCAGACCGGTATGGTGACCGCTCCGCCACGCGGGTCGTCAAAGAAGCATAGATTGTGTAAAGGCCTAACGCATAAGAGTATAGTCAACTTTAATTCGAAGAACTGTTTAGTTGTACGTTGAAAGTGTATGGAAATGTAACTTAGATCCATATACTTCCAACTGGATAGTTTGCTAAACTAAGAAATAATTTTAAAAATGCATTTTTATATATGTATAGTACACTATTGTGCTACTGCTGGCATGGGCCTTCTCTCAGATTGAGAGAGTTTCAGGCCATAGTCCACCGCGCTGGCCAAGTACGAATTGGTAAACTTCACACACCGAAAAATCAGTGGTGCCGTGCCTGGGATTCGAACCTCGGACTCCCGATCGAGGTTCGGTCGAGTTTCAACCATTCGGCTATCACTGCTCAATATGTATTGCCATGTATTGGATTGCCCTAAACAATAAATTCGCTTACAAGTCACAAGCCATTTTTATTGAACATTGCATTAGACGAATACAGGGTAATTTTTTACGGATGCAACGCGACGAAACTTATTTACATTTATATTTCTATTCTGATCCCGGAACTACAGGGACACCCTCAATCATACTTACCACCTCCACCCCTACCACCACTACTATTAACAACACCACCATCACCACAAGCACCTCTAGCACTACAACCTTGATCATCACCTCCACCACAACCAGCACTGTTCTGGCGTCATTGAGTAGGAAACATCCATCCGCAGAAACTTTCACCATTTTAATATTAGTAAGATACAAGATACATCTACATTTATTACTTCTATAGTAAGTAAACATTAGCATGCTGTTGATGTAGATCGCGAATCCATAACATTACTCTTATCTAAAATCGCCCAACGCGGCTAAAGAAGTTTTCTCTTTGAAACATACTAATTAACATTTGCATGTCGATTACGCGAAACCGTAACTTTTTCCTCTACCAAAAAGTAGAGACTAAAGAAGTTTTTACTTCTAAAATCGCATTCTATTCGGTCCACCATTTGAGAGCTACGACACCACAAACATATCACACATAACACATCACAAACATAACACATCACAGATACACATGTTACAGACCCCTTTTGCATCGGAGATTAAATACGTTGAGGAATATCAAATTAGGTATGCTAATTGCGTTATGTACAAAACAGAATCTAGGATTAGATACGTCGGTGTTTACATTAATAAAATCCTTATCAACTTGTCTCAGTAAATGTATAATTCCAAGTTGATAATGGCATTCATATTTCCAATATTCACAAATCCTTAGACACAATTGGAAGTTGTTTATCGTTTTGTGATCTGAGGTAAGGTGAAAGATGACCTTTGTGGTGAAATTAAACCACGATGTACTTACATAGCTATGCAGTGTCCTGGATAAGATTCCGGGTCAGGCACGGGCAGACATCTTACAGATTGAGGTATTCATTTATGGTCTCAAAGGTTTTTGTAGTTAGATACTCGTACCTTAATGTCTTTGTGTGTATCCTTGTTAGACATTTACAAAGGGAGGCTACATAATTCTGGAGAGTTTATTAATTATTTATTAGTTTATTAATTAATGTATGTATGTACGTGAAAATTAATTATACTTTTAGTCTTTATTTGCGTAATAAATTCACGGCTTCTAATATTATAAAGCTTAAATTAGATGTTGTTGAGTTTTTACATCTTAATTATCTGAACATTAGTTATTAAGCTCTTTTGATTAATTGCTTGTGGACCGAGACACGAGTTATAAAATACAACAAGATGTACATTTATAGTTAAAACTCTGTTATATTTGTAAACTGTTCAAGTTTTTGATATTTATTTATCCAATACCTACAGAGATTGTCAATTTTATTTCACCGTCTTTTACAATTAACGCATTAAATATATGTACCGCGGAACCTCCTCAATTTTCAAAGTCGATTAAGAAACCTCAAACATGATTCAACAATTTTGTCTGGGCTCTTTAAACTTTGTAGGCCTCTAGCTTTAGAATGAGTTTAACCGTCTATTTTGAGAAAAACCGATCCTGTATTACACTGATTATCTATTAGCTGTAAAATTGTCTACAAAGCGTATTGTAGGTAATTTCGCTAAGTAGGTGTAATGTTATTCTAAACAGATTTTTCAAAGGACAGATAGTAATAGATTTTTCAAAGGCCTTTCATATCTTCTCGAAATTACTTCATTCATTGATTTAATTCTGATAAGTTAGTTAGTAAAGGAGATTATTTATATTTTTTGTGATTACTTCGCAATTGTCTCGTTAACGAAAACCTAACAATAAACCTAAAGGATCTAGGTGAAACTTTTTCTAAAAATCCTTAAAAATATGAAAAGAATCGGGACGCTAACCGGGCTAAGAATTATTCAGATATTTCCAGTTTAACAACTAAAAAAGCTCTCGGTAGTCTGACAACTGCTGAATTTACCGAACAAGAAAAAGTTGAAAACAATTCTTCAGAAGTTACGGCTAGGTAGCCTTAATTTGCGAACTGAGTAAGCCGTTCCGTGTGCCTTCTTAATTTAAACCATAAGATTTTTAGTAAGATTTTGGTAATTGTTTAGTAAAATTTTATCAGTATACCTATTAAGATTAATCTAGCTGAATAGACAATAAAATTTATTAGTACGATATTCGTACTGAGTTTGCCGCGCGTGTAAAATTGTGTAAGATTTCGGAGGTAGGAAGATTCATTTCCAGTTACCTACTCCATACCGTTATTTTGTGATACATTACCTATAGTTATTGATATAGTCGTTTCTAACATTAGATCGCGCAAACAGACCAGGTAGTTGAACCACCGCTAAATGAATTGCTAGCGTGAAGTAGTTCTGGCGTTTCGGCAGAAGGGTGTGGTTTGCAGCTCACTTATATAAGGCGGTTATCTTAGTTCTCACGGATCGAGAGTAGCAACTCATCGGTAATTGACTTCAGATAGAAACTCTGTTCTATATGAAGTTGCTTACAGATTTCCATGGGCATCAACCACTAACCACTTTCTATCAGGTGAACTGCATCCTCATTTGTTACTTCAATCTAATAAAAATAGTTTCTGAGTATTGGTATCGTTCAATATACAATAATTATCTAATATTTACTGCAAGGTAACGGAATTTTTTAAAATCATTTTATTATTGGGTTATTACGGTATTACGTTGAATTGCCATTTCTTTTAACATTGGCTAATGTATAATAAACTTTGTGTTACAAAAGAATACGATTCAATTACGTAAATGAATTCCATAACTAATAAATGTAGGTAAAATGGGATGTGTTAGCGTTGTCATCGTTAGTAGTATAACAATAAATCTTGATTCTATTTGCTTTCACTTCTTGCCTATGCTTTGTCAAGCCAGAATTCTAGTGTCATCTGTTCATTTCATTCAATATTGACAAACGAACGCTATCACGTAAACAGAAAAATATAATGTGAAACAAGAAATACGAATGAGGAACGGCGCCGGGCGCGGTGAAATTTGGCGCTCACGTTGAGACGTGCCTGCTAATACTGACACTTTTGCGATTTTCACCTGATTTTCCTAACGACCTTATTTTTGATCGGGCTCTTATGAGTGAATAAATGTTTGATAAAATTAACTAACTGAATACACAATAAAGCGACATTATAGTCATTGTAACAACAGTAAGTGATTTCCATAAAACCTACTTTAACACAAATATCACTATTTAAATATTATATATTATTTTCAGAACTTGTAGCTCATCGTAAATTTTTTCTCTTTATTTTTGCATGTAAAATTAAAATTACAATTATACCTATACTAATATAACATTCAAAAAGCAGTAGAGTTTGTTTAGTTGAACGGGCTAATCTCAGGAAATACTGGTTCGAATTTTAAAAATATTTTTGTATTTAATAGTCCACTTATTGAGGAACGCTATAGGCTATATAATATCACGCCTCATGTTTGTTTGTTTTTATTTTCTTTTTTCTGGGGCGTTTTCTGGTTTTCTGCGGCATTCATGAATAGATCAGCTCTATATTATAATTTTATTGCGTTATTAACACTTTGAAATAAGTATTACAAAGTTCAACTCAATTGATTAAGTAGAATCGCTTTCATAGCCTCTCTTTTTACCCGACTGTGCCAGAAGAGAGGTAATGTCTTTTGAGCGTGTGTATGTTTCTTTGTATGTGTGCACATTTCTTTGGCACACGCTACAGCACAAACGGCATGACAGATTCTGACGTAAGACATATCATTAGAATCGTCGCAATGTAGAAAGTGACCAAGGCTATATAATTTTTAAAAAAGGCTAGAGAAAAAAAAGGGAGGACGATTTTTTTTACTATTACGACAATATGAGTATCAAATGAGCGCTAGTAAGTAGACTAATCCGAAAAATTAATACATTATACAATAATACTTTTACTTGAATATTTTGACAAATACTCAAGTTAATATTAAATTAAATATATATCACTAGCTGCTATCACTAGCTCCGCGGTTTCACCCGCTATTACATAAGAAAAAAACAAACAAATATAGCGTCATGTTATGTAGCCTTCCTCGATAAATTTTCTATTGGACACAAAAATAATTATTCACTTTAAACCAATAAGTCCTGAGATTAGCCCGTTCAACCAAACAAACTCTACTGCTTTATAATATTAGTACAGATCTTCAACACAAATTTCGTTTTAAGCTGTCGGGTTTTTGTTTTAATGTTTTAACAATATTACTAAGTACATGAAAATGTATCTAATTGATTACCACTACAAAGGGATATGTACTCGTATGAATGTAAGCCCCATTTCCACGAAACGGCTACAGGCACTAAAGAATACCATTATCATTAAAATAATGTCGAACGACTCATAATAATCATAATTATATTACTCGTTTTAACACCGACATTATTGGAATGCAAATTTCAGGGATGATAATTTCAATTAATTTAAATTACAAACCGGATACAATGAAAATTAGGTTAATCACGTTGTCGCTCCTTTAACCGATAAGAGCCTTTGCAGATTCTTCGGGTCAAAATTTCTCTAATAGTAATTAATACAAAGATTGTTATAAAAATAATTTACTGACGACCCGCGTGGTGTAGCAGTCACCATACTGCTCTAACTAGCAGTCGGTTCCGGGTTCGAACCCTAGCCAGACCGACATCTGAATAATGAGTTTAGATTATGTTCTGGGTCTGCGTGTTTGTGTATTCGTCTTCCTATGCCCGTAGTACCCATGACACACGAGAAAATCCTACTGTAGATAGCATTGTTTTTTATTTTTATGAAGATAAAATATGATGACAACACTAAAAAAAAACAAAATTGAAAGTTTGAAAAACCTACGACGGTTAAAATGTAATTGAATAATAATAAAATAAAACCCGGCCTTATCACTGAAAACTGCATCCAAATTGGACTAGCAGTATTGGTTTTGCACAAACAAATGTTTACTGCAGTGCCCTCTAGTGAGTATTCATCGTAAAACATATGCAGGAACATGCACCAATCAAACCAAAATTCGTCCAAACCGCATTGAATTGGTAGTTTTGGAGATAAATAGGAACATTGGTTTGCACAAATATTCTCTCACCCCAAACGCATATACCGTCTCCGTTTCGTCGCGGGTAAAAATGACCAATAACTGATGTAATCTAAGTAAATTTTCATATAATTGAACAGTGATGACTTATGGTTGAAACTCTCCCGCCTAATCGGGAGATCCGAGTTTCAAATCTCACAGAATTTCCTTATTATTGCTCTACGGCGAAGGAAAACATCATAAAAATTAGGTATTTTTATACCGGCGAGTTCTTAAAAAAGGTTTAAATGTATGAAGTCTACTAATTCCCACTTCGCTAACGAGGCTAGCTATGACCTTAAACCCTCTTACACCAAAAGGAGTCAAGTCCTCAGTTGTGGGAAAATAATGTGTTGACAACATAATCTAAGTACCCAATTGAAAATTTATAATACACTAGGTGTGCTACGCGGTTTCACCCACTACTAAATAAGAAAAAAAAACTAACAAACATAGCGTGATGTTATATAGCCTATGGTTTTCCTCAATAAATGGACTATTCAATACAAAAAATATTTTTTTAAATTCGAACCAGTACTTCCTGAGATTAGCCCTTTCAACCAAGGAAACTCTACTGCTTTATAATACTTTATAATTATAATACATACAATCATTGTTATACGTTGTTACGATACTACATATTTAATCCTATATACCCAATTAGTTGTTGCAATAAAAAGAATAGGTGAGATGTATACGAGAGACGGTAGTAAAACCAGTCGTGTGATGACAATTCAACAAAAATTCACACTCACTGGTATGAAAACTATTTCGATACCATATTTCGATGACAAAGAAACACAGTGTTGCGAAATTTAATTTAAAGGAATACGAGTGTCATATGAATGGTACATTGGACACATATAAAATGAAAACATTGTTTTTTTTTTTATGGTATCATCCATTTTAGATATTGAAAGTATTAAAAAGTCAACAGTTAGCCATGTGCCACAGTTTTGTAGAATGGTAGGCCAGTTAGTTAGACCGGGGAGGTACCACCGTCACACCTATTTCTAGCGTGAAGCTGTTCTCGCGTTTTGGTGAAAGAGTGTGATTGACGGCTCACTTATATACGAGGTGATGATCTTAGCCCTCAGGTGTAGCAACGCATCTATAATTGAGTTTAAATAGAACCCTGTTCTATATAAAGTTGCTTACAGATGTTCATAGGCGTTAGTCACCACTTACCATCAGATGGACTGCATGCTCGCTAGCTACTTCAGTCTGACATAAAAAAGCAAAGTTAGGTAAAAGAATCATAGTTCGATCCAAAAGATACAACCGCTCCTATTTATACCCTTAAAATGTAAATAACGGAGACATTTTCACGGCATATCGCAGTCAGAAACGCAACGCAACATCTGTGACCAACATCAGTCCCAAACCTACCTGAATTTGATTATAAACAGACAACGGCAGTGGCTACTTACCACCGGGATAGTGAATGTTTCTTAGATCTTGGACTTGTATGACTATGACCCATCTCAAGTAGGACTCTAATCCAATCTAGGGTTGATTACAGACGTCCAAAGGCGGGAGTGACCACTTACCATCAGCTTCCCATTTTCCAAGCTTGTACGGAGAAGTTTAAGTAAATTGAGCAGCAATTTGCAGTATATTAACTGTACTAACTATACCAACGCTTAGAGCCACTCAACCCCCGTTACGCTCTCAGGCCGGATGATATTGCTAATTGGGTTTCCTGGCGGCCGGATATCGTATAAAGTTCAACAAATACCACACAAGCGGCTGACAACTAACTGAACGTTACATTAATTTGCCCATTTCGCTAAAGTTCTACCTACGTGGATACTTAAACGTAATACGCTTAGTCTTGATCGCTAGTGCCCGAGCAGATGTGTACGTGTTATACGGTATTTTCTAGTTACTTAAACAATATAGAGTTATTTTAAGTAAAAACTTCTTTAGCGGCATTGTGCACTTTTGTGAAAAGTTTTTTGTAAAAAGTTAAACTCGCGTCAGGATCACGTGACCCTGATCGAAAATTCATAAGATGTTTTCGCAACGAATGTGCGTGTGTGTTTTGTTACAGCGAAATATAATATAAATTGTCATGTGTTTGTACGATAGCGCAGTAAATAAATATTGTATTTTATCACATAAATGATACTACTTTTATACTGATAATTAAAGCAATTCATGGAAAATGATTCCCTGACCATTTAAAAATATCAAAAATGCTAATCGTTCAAGAATTCACTTCTGCCGGCAATCCCGGAGTGCAACCCGTTTTTTTATCAGATTACAGTAGCAAACAAACGCAGTCCACCTGAGTAAGTGGTTATTTCCACCCACGCACATCTGTAAGCCACCTCATATAGATCAGGGGTTCGACCTGACGTCTATCACAGTTGCGTTGCTACTCCCAAGAACTAAGATGGTCGCCTCATATTTAAGTGACTATGATAAGTAAAGATAGTTTAATGCACTCACCACGTGTGTAGTGGCATGCACCACAGTATGTGTAGTGGCATGCACCAATGACGAATTCACATAGGTACATTTTAATTATAATATATGCGTCGAACCCTGACTTTAATATTTTCTTATATGAAAATGACAGTAACAAATAAGAATTGATTTTGTATGGAACCTAAATAAATAATATGGAACATAAACAAAAACATTAAGCTAAATTATTTTCAAAAATTATCGAGAAACGCAATTAGCTACGCAATTTTGTACACATTTAAGCAAAGATCACAAAGGGCTTAGCAAGGAAAAAATATTTATCTTTATATTTTTAAGTACCCTATGTTATAAGTAATATCAAGTTGGGGCCAAAGAAAAAGGATTAAATAGCTATCTGATTGGTATTTGAATTTCATCCCATCCAGGCTGCTAACAGATGTGATAAAAAACCCGTACGCAAAAGTAGAACCCAAAAAATTAAGTAATTATTTATTTAAAATTTTGCACCAACAAGGACAACAACAGTACTACTAATTCAGCACAACAGTAATACCAATTTGCCGATAATATTTTTTGTATTAAAAGACAATTTTGAACAAATCAAATGACATCCTTAAACAATTACTAGTGTCGAACACACGGAAAACTGGATTATGTACACTTAAATTTTGTCTGACTACGACTTTTCGAAATGTAAATGTGAACTGGAAACTGAACTCTGCACTGTTCATGCAAAATGAAAAGGTACGAGCACTAACAAAACGTGCAATTGCATTAATTAGCGAGAAACTACGACTACTCGTGCTTTTACCAATATCCAGATGCATTTTGAAAAAGGCCAAAGTGGTAACAAAATACGCTTGGCTAAGGTAAAACGGTTCGAAACCCACGCAAAAACAAAGCAAGGACAATTCCAATACCGTACTCTGTTATTTTATCTCAATTCCGTGGTCACATTAGATCTTTAAACTTCTACTGCAGTATTGTTTAATCTTCCAGTTTAACCAACGGAAGATTAAACAATTTACTAACGTAAAATAGGTGATGACCAGAAATAAAATACCTTCTATGTCAGATTTAATAAAGTTAACAAGGGTGATGATGATGAATGTAAATGTCAAATTGATAAAAAAATATGATTGATAATTTATACGGTCACTTAAATTAATGATATGATATGATCAATGACATGATTATAATGTTAATGAAACTTACGACAATTTAATCTTGGTAATGTCGCATGATGATAATAATGTAAATGAAGACTGCAGAAACTATGATTAAGACGTTGACAAAGAAAATAATGAAGATCATAAGGATGATAGCATTGATATAATATATATAAAATAATTGAAATAATAACGTATTCGATAGAACCAACGTTAAATATGACGTAATGTATGATGTAATTACATAGTTAAGTAATCTTGTGATGTAGTGATGAGAATTAAAAAAAACCTTTCATTAAATATTAAATGTATTGTGTCACTGCACACATGCTGAAATTGTATTAATTTTCTAAATGGATTTCAAGATAATATAATATAAACATTTACATGTTTATATTATACACAATTATCAGATATACAATATTACCGCAGTATTTAATGCGATACTCTCTCTAGCAGCAAAGATTAGCAGAAACCCTCTTCACCATCAGTCATACCTCATTTATATATTTTTTATATTATTTAATTAAATAAGAAGAATTCAATCCATCTGATGGTAAATGACCACTGCCGTCCATCCGTAATCAATAAACTGTTATTTTTTTTCGTTTATTATAGAATACGAACACTTTAAAAAAACATTTTCAACTTTAAATGCAGTTTTTTAAATATTTTATTACGATTGACGGAGAAATACAAAAAATATCCGGATAACACTTTCGGCTTTTTGTAAATAAAATGCGTTCATTTAATCATCCCCAAAACGCTGCAGTTTAAAAACTGATTGCCAGCTTTATAAATTACATTCATTTTTTAAATTTTCCAACGGTATTTTTTGTGGAAAACAATAAAATAATCCTGCAATATGCAATTTATCTTCGTTTGTGTAATATGACTGTAGATTTAAGATTAATTAACTTGGTTTTGTATATTTTTATGTGATGTAGCAAATGAGTAAGCATTCTTTTACGAAAGGAAATCTTACCCTCCTGGCCTCTCTTACACTACGGCTTCGTCAGCGGTATAGGGGGAGGGGGGGATGTACGGGTCTTGGGTTGCCTCTGCCCAGGTAGTTCACAAGGGGTTTCCCTTGGTACCCCATTGTTTTAGTGGGTAAAATCAACCCCATGGTTTAGTGGGTTGTGCGGACTAACCTTCGGGTTAGCAGTCCACTAGACGGAAAGTGGCTACATGCGGCAGGATTCGGATCCTACTTGAGAAAACCACTAGTGCGTTGTAACTGAGGACTTAGCTGGAAGGCCTCGTATTAAACGTCTCTCCTTAATCAAAACATGTGATCATGACGAAGTCAAAAAACGAAGTTTAAAATTACAGTTTACAGGCGAGGACAAACAAAAATTACAGAATTAACTACCAAAACCACTTTCGTCACCACGTGCAGCTTCTTATAATGCAATAGTTGTGTTTTTTTTTACAGTTTATAATTTTAAAAGAGTTGTGTTTATATAATAATAATTTATTTTATGTAAGATGTCTGAAGGTTTTAAAGGTTTTTATTGTTTAAATCTTGTAGTTTCAAACACTGTTTGGTTCTGGTGTGAACAGTGTGTTAATAGAACATTAGGTCTTCCAAATTAATGGTAATAGACAATAACACATTTCAGATGAACTTAGGTATAAGTTTTATAATATCTAGCTAGATGTATCTGTGAACAGTGATAACGACTTATCAATACAGGGTTTGCATGCTCGCCTACTCAATTTCATAAAAAAGCGATCCGTAAAACTATTCAAGAAGGTCAATGAAAATATCGATTTTTTACATTTACTTTCTACCACCGAAACGGCAGTAGAGGAAAGAAAGTAAATTAAAATCACATTGCAAACGTTAAAGTTTATTCCATTAGTATTTTGATTCGCATCAACAAAGCGCGTCGCCGCAAATCGCAGACTCATTGTTTGCCACAAACAAACATTCGCGAGCTCACTTCCTCTCACAAAGAGCTTCATTTGCGCCGTCTACATTATTTTTAAATTTATAAGCAATTAAGGTTCCTCGTAAAATAAGTAACTTCCTATTACCCTCGTACACAAAGATACTAGTTACTAAGAAAAGTTATACTCATGACAGTAGAAACGCAAAGTACTAGCCGTTATAAAAAATCTTGCTTACTTAAACAAGATACACGTAATAAATAGTATGGAAACAGGTTCATTTTTAAAGATAATGTTGTACCATAATTGTTATTAATGATAAAGTTACTAAACAAAAATACGTATTTCCGAAATGCTATGATAACTCGACTCTCTAAGAATGGTGCAAAAAGAACTGTACTTTAAACTGGACGACGCCTTGGTGACTCCTCTAGTATTACAAATGTTCATGGTCAATGCTGACTACTTTCCTATCTTCCATTACAGATATGTATTTTTATTAAATTTATAAAAACTAACCTTGGCCGGCACTGTCCACAAGCATTGGCGCCGGCAGCAGGGTGGGTGCAAGGGGGTGCATTTACACCTCCCTGTCCGGAAAGAAAGTAAAACTATACAAAGTAAAAATAAAAAGGACTATATATTTACGAACTCAAGTAATATTTGATAATGAAAGCGTAATGCACTAAAATAGTAGGCACTTGATATTCGCAACTCTCGCACATTCCATACATGTTATGTAGATACCTACAGTTCTATATTTTATATTATTTAATAATACCTGTGTTACTGTAGATGCACCCCCCTGAAAATAATCCTGGTGGCGCCCATCTCCACAATTATCATTCCCAATGACCTTTTATTTAAAAATCTATTTATCACGTAAATAGTGCCAAAAATACTGCATGAAAACATAGTATTGTTGTTCTTCTCATTGACGGCAGAATTGCAGCCTCAAAGTCAAAGCAAAAATGGTGGATGTCGATTTAGACGCAATTTTGCAACAATCATTTCAGCTTTGAGGTAAAACAGGTTTGTGTTTAATGGTTTCGTGAACAAAGTCTACAAAACCTATGTATGCAAATGTCACTTTTTAAGGATCTCATGCATCGACATATTACATACGATATCAATAGTAATAGTAATCATTATTATTAAAACAAGGAACAGTTTAGAAAGTACCGAGTACTTATGTTTGTCATTGTAATCTAAACAAAAAAATAAATCGTTTTCATCCTTACATAACATAATTATTTCAACCTGTTTTTAATCATTTCAATTTTTTTATCATTAATTTTAAAGCGGAAAATGATAAAGAATAATTAATTCATGTAATTTGACATTTAGCTTTACTGTTCATTCCGCCGTTCATGCCGCATTTTGTAATTTTAAGATTAGTTAAAATTAAGTATTCAAAATTATACGTAAATGTAGAATTATTTAAAGGATTAGAGTTCTTAATGCTAAATTTAAATTTGATTTCATGGATGCCCAAACATGTCCAACTTCAATTAAAAAATATTTTACAACGTATTTAAGACATAAATAAGGTTTAAATAAAACAATATTATTCCGAATACAAGTGTAAAAATATTTAATTGCTCAAGAGTGTAATCAATTATAGTAACGAGCATGAATTCCACCTGGTCCTAAGTGGTCACTTTCGCCCATGGGAATCTGTAAGCAACTTTATATAGAACGGGAGTTTCATCTGACATCAGCCACAGTTGCGTTGCTAGTCCTGAGGTCAAAGATGGTCACCTCACATAAAATTCAACCAGCAAGTACACCCTTACATCTAAATGAAAGAACTGCTTCATGATAGAAGTATGATGATGGTATCACACCGGTTGAATCACACTCGTTTTAACACCTTGAATGACGACCTGCGTGGCGGAGCGGTCACCATACCATTCTGACGTGCAGGGGTTCCGGGTTCGATTCCTGGCCAGACAGACATATGAATGATAAATTTAGATTTCTGTTCTGGGTCTAGGTGTTTGTGTATTCGTCTTTAAGTGTCCATGGCACCTGCGACACGGGATATCCTAGTGCAAGGGTATGAGTGTAGAAAGCGTGTTTTTACCTTTAATGAGAAAAAGTACAATTTTTACCAACGGTCACTGTC
>DWLI01001783.1:0-14577 GCA_018249915.1 Cecropterus dorantes dorantes | reverse complement strand
ACTTAACGTTAGAAGAGTAGTAACAAACTAAATAATCGAGAGGTTTAGAATATTAGAATTATAAATAATATTCCGCACAGATATTCAGGTAAAATATTTATATTAATACATTTTGATTTAATTTAATGGTACATTGTGAAGACCATAGGTCCATTACAGTAGTAGTATTAAAAAGGGTAACGGTGAAAACGGTGAAAATTTTCCTTATATTTTTCTCTAACTATCTGTAACGAAAAATGAATATAAGTGTCAGTAATACTAGTAAATTCATATTGTAACCTATTGTAAACATTCAGAATTATCAAAAAATATACATTAATGATTTATTACTTTAAAAATAAAAATGGTGGTAGCAAAAGTGATTTTAAACTATAACGGACGTAACATTTTACACGAATAATAAAAACATACCAAGTTTTTACTTGTAAACAATTTACGAGTTACTAGTACCATGTTGCACATACTTCGTGCAATATCGTTTATGAGTGTTTACTTCGCAACACAGTGGCACTTATATGCACATATGTTTTACATTTTAATGATATACCTTACACCTTACACATGTAAATATGTATATTCACCTATTGGTAACTATGATTGAGTAATAAAGACCTGATCAAGCGCGTATATAAGGAAAGGTAGAGGGGGGGGGGATCAGAGTGTTCAGACTTCACCTCTTATAATTTAGGCAGCTCGCGCCCTTAGAAATAATTCAAAGAGTAACCGACCTTTATTTTACTCTTCACAAAGCTATACCAATGCTCATAAGTGTACCTAATACATACTGGGTTGCATAAAATAAATCAATATTAGGTACTTTAATACTTTATAGAGGTCTAAAACGATAAAGTAGTAATATAAAACCTAATAACCCATTTAACAATTATGGATATTTCGGCCTCGGCGAACAGGATGATCACCTACGCTACTTGAATTCATAAACCGATTGTATCATGAGGTTACCGCGCGACCGACAATGATTACATCGGCTTAATACCGAAACCAAATATGAGTACTTTTAACATTTATATAACCGAATTATAGCGTATAATTTTCAAAAACGAAAAAGCTGTAACATATACTATTTATTTTCTATGTAAAACAGCAAGTTCCCATCATTCACATCGAAATATTACTAAGTATTATTTTAAATTTAATTAATGATTGGATTGTATAAAGATCTTGCATTAAAATAATTATTATTTTCAGAGGTGACCAGCCCTTGTTGGCGGTTTCAGCGGGCAATATGTCCGCGGCTTGGAGCTGGGCCGCGCGGGCTTTTGACTCCGCGCGCCCCACCAGGATCATAGTGCACGGCTTCGGGTCCAACTGCGACAACGTATGGGTCTACGAAATGCGCTCCGCTCTGATGGCTGTGGTCAGTTTTAGATACATACCATTGACCTCATATTGATTTTTTAAAACTTATAAGCTTTATTATATATACATAATGGTCTATATTTTGTAATTTATTTTTGTATATAATATTGAAATAGTAAACGAGCATGCAGTCCACCTGATGGTATGTGGCTATAAAATCAGAGTCTTACCTGAGGTTGGCCACAGATGCATTGCTATTCCTATGGACTAAGTTGAAACGCCTCAAATAAATATGTCTCCCTTACCACACTCTCCAGATATGAATACAGCAGGGCTTAACACTGTTGTTATTAGGCTGACTCATCACATGTATTCGGAATGCTTTTTGTTAAAATTCAAAGATTGTCTGGAAGAGATTGCTATTTTAGTGATAAGACCGTCTGTTGTATCTAAAATTACGGTTCTGATATTTATTTTGTAATAAATAGTCTTGGTATAATAATATTAAAGAATTTTTGTACTATGCATTTATTGTATAGTTTAGAATTTGTTTCGAACGATATCAGACAATTGTTTCCAGAATATTAAACCAAATATCTCACGTCGGCGGAGCATTGTTAAAAATAACGTTCAACAGGATGCAGTGATTTGTGCAATAACAAAGTAATCCAGTACAAAGAACGGCCTACATTGCGTATGACACGTGTTACATAACGTTCGCCAAATAGTCTTGCTCTTGAGTGACTCATTTAGCCTGTGGTGTTGATCCGTTAGCACTTTCACCGTACTTATACCCGGACGTGCCTTACCAAATGAAAAATTGTATGATTTTATGGAATTACGCATTAAAAAGAAATTTGCGTTAAACTGAAGCACAGTTAATATGGATTAACTTAATTACGCTAAAACAAAGTAATTTATTTAAAATATTGTATAACATCATATTATACCGTATCATATTTGGCAAAGAAACTCACATCCTCGTCGCTCGTGAGGTAGAACTTATATACGAGTATAAATCTGTGCGTTTCAAAATAATAAGAACTAACCTAACAAATAAACTAAGAACTTTTTATGAAGAATCTTTGATGAATTTGGAGTTTGATGAAATTAACTTTCTGTTATATTCTGAGACTATATTAACTAGCTTATAATTGCCGCATTTGAGATAAAATGTATGTTTGTGCTCTCACATAATAAAACGTGATAAAAATCACTGTTATACATAGATGTATAAGTTATAAAAAAAAATACCCATGTCTACTATTTTATAAAACAGGAGGAATGTAACGTGGTGTGCGTGGACTGGGAAGGCGGGGCCTCAATGCCCAACTACCTGCGTGCCGCCGCCAACACGAGGCTGGTGGGAAAGCAACTCGCCATGCTGTTACAAGGTATAACACATACATACACAATACCGTGTAGTCATATCTCTCGCAATCAACACAATGTTAATACATCATCTAGAAAAAAATCTTTACTCATAGTCCCACGCTGTTGTTCGGTACCTATATGATTTATGGACACGATTTCGTTATGATTGTAGAGACATACATATTTTGTCTGTATTATAAGTATTTTCTGTTATATAATTAAAATTAAATATGACCATAATAATACGATGTTACTCGTACTCATACTCGGCATATGTTAGGACAAGAACCTTACTTGAACTCAATTCGTTGCGACATCAGATAGTTTGAAATGTATGATCACTTATATCATACGTTTTACATAGGTGTGTTTGATGTTAATTAAATGCCACAAGTCATGTGATGCTGTACGAGTGCTCGTATATATGGAGAAAAAGTGAATGTAATGGAATAAATGTAGAAAGGCAACTTTTACTAGCCTTCGACTATAAGCGACTTCAAAATGCTAAAATAAAAACAATAACTAAAATAGTACTAGCGTCTTTAAAATTCCTAAACTTTTGACTTGCAGGTCTTGCTGATCACATAGATCTGAAGTTCGAGGATGTTCATCTCATTGGGTTCAGCCTCGGTGCACATGTCGCAGGTTTTGCTGGCTCGGAGTTGAGAAACATCAGCAGAATCACAGGTACTTAATATCTTAGTTACGTTAAGGCACCCGAGTGAGTATGTTATCTGTAAATGTTTTCATTCCATCTTTGAACTCCAGTTTTTTTAGAGCTCTATGTCTGCAGAAAAATATTAGTCATTATATAAACCTTAGTCAGACGAAGACTCGTTCAATATCTAGTTGATTTCCTTAGCTGCATTATGCAAAAGGAAAAAAGATTTTTTTTCTCAGGTTATTATCAAACTTACAGGTCTGGACCCAGCAGGCCCACTCTTCGAGTTCCAAGACCCTCGAGCTCGACTGGACCGCGGTGATGCCAAATTTGTAGATGTGATCCATTCTAACGGAGAAACCCTCATACTTGGTGGTTTGGGCGCCGCGCAACCCCTGGGCCATGTCGACTTCTACCCCAATGGAGGTCGGGTGCAACATGGATGTTCCAATTTGTAAGTTCATGTTTTAAGATAACAATAACTAACGGATATAAAAGAAATATCCAAGGCTGCAACCATTGCGGCTAAAATATTTTATGAATGGAATAAAATACGCGCATAACATAATTGCTTCCAGGTTCGTAGGTGCAGTTTCTGATCTGGTGCTCCCGTGGGCGGCCGCGTCTCCGGAGGGTCGCTCGTTGTGCAACCACCGGCGAGCTTACAAGTTCTTCACTGATTCCGTTTCTCCAAAATGCCATTTTCCAGCCTTCCCTTGCTCAGACTACGATACATTCCTAGAGGTCAGTATGAATTAAGTATGAAATGCATGCAGAAGGCAATTTGTATTTATGAAGATTAAGAAGATAATGATGGGCATAATCTCTCATTTTTTACTATTAGTGGGTCTGGTATTTATTCAAAACTTAATAAATAAAGATTGTATTAAAAATGGGGGCTTTTGTATGTTTCTCAATATGTAGACTCCACGTGAGAATACGAAAGATGGAAATAGAAATGATGTAATTTGAGGTCGATATCATTAGGTAGTTGTTTACTCTGTATTACATTATGTATATTATATTTTTGTATTATATTTTGTACATAATACATTTGTTATGTTTCACACGGCGTAATAGTTCCAAATGATCTCTTTGCAGGGACGTTGTTTCCCGTGCAGCGGAGACCGGCGGTGCGGTAACATGGGGTACTACGCGGACCGCTCCTTGGGTCGCGGTCAGCTTTATCTACTTACACGAGAGGAGGAACCCTTCTGTGGTAACTATACGATATATAAGTGTGTGATTATAATAAACAGTGCAATTTCATTAACGTTAATTTGGGTAACTTTTTATTATTTTCTCAGATTTTTTATAATATAAAAGAATGAAATTAAATTATACATATATTTTGTTGAAAAATAGTGCCCTTTTATAACGAAATTTTGAATTTTTAACTATTATTTCTTGAAATTTAGAAAAAAAAATTGGGCTTTTGAAAGCATTCAAAGTTACCTTGAGTATGGATAACTTTGAACGGAACTACTTTGGATAACAAAAAATCCTTAAATTTTGCTAACTTCAATATGGGTAACATTGAATTCTTATTCTGAAATAATTAGAAGTATGAAACCAGTCTTATTCAAAGTTACAAGGAAATACAATGTTATTAACTTGACCGTAACTACTTTTTCTTAGAAACTGTTGGTCGAATATAGATGACGATATTTTGTTATAGCTCACCAATATCATGTCTCCCTGTGGTGCGGCAATGAAATAGGTGCAAAACCAAATTACGGCCGCGTCACACTCACTCTGCATGGAGATTCGGGACTTAATGAGTCCTTCCCAATGACAAAGTAAGTTTTAATCAAGATATTATATAATTAAAATAGCTAATTTAAACAGAATTTATGCCATTTTATCTGAATTAAATACTATCACTTTAAAGTATGTGTTTCAGTCCAAGAGATTGTTCATTTTTACATTATTATTTCATTACTACTACGACCCGCGTGGCAGAGCGGTCACCATACCGGTCTGACGCGCAGTGGGTTTCGGGTGTGATCCCCGGCCAGACAGACATCTGAATGATGCGTGTAGATTTCCGTTCTGGGTCTGGGTATTTGTGTATTCGTCTTTGTATGTCCATGGCGCCCGCGACAAAGGAAAAAATCCTAGTGCGGGGCTATGAGTGTAGAAAGCGTGTTTTAAAGCGTGTATTTATTACAATTGTTTATCGTAATTGAAATGGTGCATATTGTTTAATAACTTGGCTATAATCCGAGCTCGAGCCGTTCAGCCAAGAGGTAGCTAATATGCGAAGCATTAGTTTTTGCATTTATGGGCAGCGGCTACCCCTTTTTAATTTTTTCTAGGTCTTAGCTAATTAGCTAATAGGCAAGATTAGCCGTTAAGCCGTTAGCTAATTAACTAAGCTAACTTAGTTAACCGGTTAAATTAGCTAAGCTAACGGTTAGCTAGCTAATTGACTAAGCTAAAAATTTCATCCGGCTAAATTGTACAGCACTAGATTCGAGGTTATTTTATATCAAAAAAAAATACCGGTTATAAAAAAGATTTTTTTCCGTCTCTTAAAATATGCCGCCCGGGGCGCACCGCGGGCTACCCGTTCTATGCCACTGATGCTGACATATCACGTGTTCCGCAGACGCGAGGACGGCGGTCGCATCGTGCGGTTCTCGCGCGTGATCGTGCCGCACCCGGCGCTGGGCGTGCCGCTGCGCGCCACCGTGCACTACGCCGCCTACTCCGGCTGGCTCACCGCCGGCGCCAAGGCCCTGCACATCGACAAGCTGCTCATCGGGGACAGCTTTGGCAAGACGTTAGTATTGCTCATATTTTGATGTCTACCAACACTAATCCCCCACTTTAATCTATGATAAACCTTCGTTTCTCATGGCTTGCTTATATGTGATCTGCGTCTTAAATGTATTAAAACCGTTAGACTATCACATGAATATGTTGATGTTATATAAGATTATCAAAATGAAAAAAAAAACATTAATTCATAAAATCATCATAGTTTATTGAATTAATTTCATTTTTTCATAATTATTAGCATTTATTAAATTTCCGCTTTTGTTCTCATTTTTTAAGTATTAAGATAACACCTAACTTTATTCATATAATTTAAAACTTACTAAGTATTTGTATATAAACTACACATTCTATTCATACATTCTATACATTCGGAAAAGTGAAGAAACCGTTCATTTATCATTTGATTTCATTAAAGATTTCTCGAATAATAATGTTCTTTTCATCTACTTACAGATCATCATTCTGTAAAAACATAAGGCTACTTTCGGATGAATCAATTCAACTGCCACTTTATCCAGGAGATTGTCAAATACAGGTATGTTTATGATAGTATAACGGTCATTTAATTAAAATGAATAATTTTCTGTACAATTGTAATCATTTTAAAATTATTTATATTATTATTTCAGGAAGCTGAACCATCTACAAACGCAACAATTTCTGAGCAAGATTTTATAACCCGAGAAAATATAACCAAGCGACCTATGGAAAACCCAAAAGATAACGAATTACCTGAAGAGTCACCTCAGCGACCATTCATTCTAGTTGATGCGTACGAGTGGAACGGCCCAGCAGCGGACAGTGGTCGCGCCTTTGGCATGACCAACACTAAAACGGCTCCTAGCGGAATTGTCGAAATAGCTGAGCCCGTGTTAAGACCACGACCACGTAAAACACCACGTCAGAGAGCGGATGGCCCCGAAGACATTCCGGAAATATCCGAACCCTTACTTCGAGCTACACAACCGCCACAATCGACTACGCCACCACCATCGCGCAAAGCTAAGAACTACGATGTACCTACGACACAGACTTACGATCCTACTTGGGGCGAGCGAGCAGAGAAGGAAGAAACTGGTTTTGCTGTCCAATTCCTGCCATCACGACTTGCATCGTTCATTTCAAGAGCGGAGCGGTACGCCAGAGACACTCTGCTACCATTAGTTTCCGCTTACGCGCCTCGCTTGCCCATCTTTGGCTCTCGAGAAATACCGAAAACCACCGCCCGGTACATTCCTACGGAGGAGATTAACGTAACTAGTTCCGTACCTATCCCAACACCGACTTTGGAGATGAAAATAGAATCACTCCGATCTATGGGCCCACCCGGTGAAAAGCGAGAAATAGAAACTCCTGAAGATCCTGATATTCCTGTAGTCATAGAGACTACGACCACATCGTCAACAACGACTACGCCAACGACGACTACGACGACCACGACAACGGAGAAGTTACGTCCTGCGCCTACAGAAATGTTACAAGTTATAGCAGGACCCGTCATATCCACCAGCACAGCTCTGCCACCTGTAGCTCTGAAAAGTGAAGGTGAAAAAATAGTAATCGTGTATCCGAGCAACGCCAGAGATGAACGGAAGATTAAATCCCATTCTTTCCCGGAAGAGTTACAGTTCGAAGCGTTGTACCGGCACACCGCCGAACCCGTCGCCGTAAGGGTGGACTTGCCGACTTTCTCACCGCCTACAACAACCCCTATTCCCAGTACTACTTTTAATCCAATGACTAACGATGAACGATTCTTACCTGGGCCGCTGCGATCTGAGGACAAACGAGATTCTAACTCGCGGTAAACTAGTTGCATTCCAAAACATACATAACTAAATTATTGTTAATTTGTAATGTAAATAAGATTTTTAGACTGCTTTCGGCTATAGGTAGTTAATAAGTACTGTACATACCACAACTATATTTTTGGAGAAATAATACCAGTATTTAGGTCTAAAAACAACTGGAATTGTCATATAGAAAAATACCTATATCAATTTTATTATGTACATACATTTAAAGATAAGGTTAATTAAAATAAGAAACATATTTGAAATAAAAAGTTATTTATTGTACAAATTATTTTTTCACCTTAACCCTAACATGTATTGAGTTCTGGAATAACGCTAACTCAATTAATTGAGTTGAATTGAACTCAATTAATTCTAAACAAAACGAATTGGTACCTCCTTCTATAGAAAACTTATCTATACTAATGTTATAAAGCAGTAGAGTTTGTTTGGTTGAACGGGCTAATATCAGGAACTACTGGTTCGAATTTAATAAATCTTTTTGTATTGAATAGTCCATTTATTTGGGAATGTTATAGGCTATATAACATTACGCTATGTTTGTTTTTTTTTCTTATTTAGTAGCGGGTGAAACCGCTCAGCACACCTAGTCTTAGATACAATGACAAAATTGGGGACTTCGCATACTTATATTCAATACTAAATAAATAATATAACTGATATATTTTTTAATTTTTTTATGTTTCATAATATGAAATTACTAATTTTAGATTAGTATACATATAATTTTAAACGAGCTTCGTAATTAAACACAAACCCATGTGGAATATAGTTGAATGAGTTTACATCTGATTACACATCTAGTTTCTTAGTACATTTAATACTAGTCGACCAAGCTAACCAGACGAATGTCAAACGTGTCGTCACTCGCAGGCTCGCGAGTAATGATGGCAAAAATAGCTATAACGTTTTTCTGTTACATATTAATTTCAATGAAATGTAAATATTAATACATTTCTGTCTTAATTATTTATATGCATATTTATGCTGAAACAACGCTTTTTTATTTATTTTTGTGGCAGACGCAGTATTTATTATTTTAATTAAAAAGAAGCGGAAAGTAAGGGGCCCAACTTTAGGGTAAACAATTGTTTAATTAATTATAAATAAATAAAAAAACGTACAAACAATTTTCTTTCGAACAACAACGAACAAATAATTAAAAAAAATAATAATAAAAAAGTTGGGATAAATTCAGTGAGCCGTTGACAATATAAAATTTGTCAACTTTTTTTCGGTAGAAACCCAGATTCATACTTATCAAATCGAAAGTATTGAACATAAGTAATCTGTAATCAATACCATAGACCTCGACATATAGAAACACTTTTTCAAATTGACATTGACACTTGCTTATGATTGCGGAAAATTCAAACCAAGTTGTCCGATTGTCTGTTACTGAGTCTGTGGAATGGAGTAAATAAAATTGTTTCAGAGTTATCGGTGTCCGTATTTTCTTTGTTGTGTTACATATTTATTTAATTGTTGTACATCATGAACGAACCACAACTTCCGTATCAGGCTGAATATGCTAAATCTGGAAGAGCAGCTTGTAAAGCTTGTAAGCAAAAAATTAATCAGGGGGAATTACGAATTGCTATAATGGTGCAGGTTAGTTTAACGGTCTTTCTATTCTATTCTATATCTATAATTTTATCGTTTTAATATAAGTATAACATGTGTTACATATTACTTTAGGTTATAATGATCATTTACCTTTAATGTATTGCATGCCCTGTAGGCCAAAAACATGTCTCGACATGTACACCGGTTATACCGGTACATACATCGAAGCTAGAAAGAAAATGTTTGACATTTTCCTCAATCGATGTAAGCCCAAACAATTTTTAAATTCTACCCATTTATGTAATCTATACGAAATCATTACGCTAATTTTATGCGAAAATAACATATTCATAACGATTATCATCAATACAAGGTCACGGATGACTCATTGTTTTGTGTTTACAACGCTTCTTTAAATTTATATATCTATTAGCTGCCCGCGTGGATCTGAAATGAGAACGAGTGTGACGATGTCACGGCGGGTTTATGTTGTACAAAAATTTTGATTCGACAAGTTTATATTGGTATTATGCAACTCGTATATCGAAAGATACTTTTATATTACAAGATGTCATAGAAATTCTACCGAAAAATTATTTTACTATTAATGAATGTACTTTAAAATGTAATGTAAAGAACTAAGCTACTCTTTATTTTTAATAAGTTTACCCTAATAAACTTCATAACTTGCAGAACTGTTGCTATTATTTCAAAATTATTATAGTAGAATTCTAAACAACAAAAAAAACATATTAATAATAGGTGAATGCAGCAGTTTGTATAGGGGTACATTCCCTACAGGTATGTAATTACAGAATATGAATTGTGCATTGTGTGTGTCATGGTCATATCAGTTACTTTAATGATATTTATCATTGCGCTATCACATTATTGTTATTCTTTACTTACATGTTATATTATACTAGAATGTTCTACAAATGTTTGCCTTAAATATTTTTCAGCCAATACCTGTACATAAAACTCGTTTACTCTTAATACAGTAACTGAAATAACAACATCCAAGATTAAAATATAGATATTGTTTATTTGTGTCATTTAATTATGAGCTTATTTGTATTTTTAAAATGAAGTAACAGATAAAATGTTATTCCATTGACCCAACACTTAAATAAATTTAAATCATATTTGATTTGCAGTCAGCATTTCATGATGGCAAACAACCCAACTGGCATCATGAGGAATGTTTTTTTAAAAAGAAAAGTCCAGAGAGCATTACAGAAATTGCATTCTATAATAAGTTGAAACATGAAGATCAAAAGAAGATAAAAGACAAGATAGGTATGGTACACTTTTTACTAAACTGTTTCACAATATTATGTTTTTCCCATGGATTTCCCTGCATAGATCACATTTGCCAAAATAAGGAACATACTATGTGTTAATTCAAGTCTTAAATTACCTGTATATCAAACTTCAAATTGGATCAGTAGTTATTTGCTTAAAAGAGTAACACCACCCATCCATCTATCTTCACAAACTTTCAGCTTTGTAATATTAGTAAGACTGGCTCTGATGCTTTCAGTAAGAAACACAGGATAAGACTGTTTACAATGCAGGTTAAAATACAAATAAAACTTTTAACCTTGTAATTACATAATCCAATCAACACTTTAATTAAGTTTATCAATTGATTATACTTGGGTTGACGACCCGCATGGCGGAGCGGTCACCATACCGGTCTGACACACAATGGGTTCCGGGTTCGATCCCCGGCCAGACAGACATTTGAATGATGAATTTAGATTTCTGTTCTGGGTGTTGGTGTATTCATCTTTGTATGTCCATGGCACATGGCACATGTAAATCATAGTGCGGGGCTATGAATGTAGAAAATGTGTGTGCGTGTGTTTGGTTTAAAATATTATTAATTACACAAAAATTCCAAATACAAATCACTGGTTTAGCCTGTTAGTCATGTTGAAAATTATTTTGTAAGTATCATTTTTAAATTTCAAATTTTAATTTATTTTTCTACAGCTAGTTCATCTTCTATTGTAATGCCAGAGGAAAAGGGCAAAAAGAAGGGCAAGGGCACAAAAAGAGGTAATGATACCAATAAGGCAGCTGGGAAGTACATTGTGGAATATGCTAAATCTAGCCGCTCCACATGCAAGCACTGTGATATTAAGATTTGTAAGGTACTATAAATATATTTTCATATTGTAGATTAATATTTTTTTTTATTGTTGTGTAATTGTAATTTAAGTAGTGTAGTGTAAGTGTAGTAATATATGTAGTGTAATCAAGTGCAGTGATTCCCAAACTGTTGTAGGGAAAAGATCTCTTTTGCAATTATGCACTGATATTTAGAACCTCCATAGTCAAATTACTTTAAAAACCTAAATCTTATATATGTTCTATTGATACAAAATAATTACCAATTTATAAATGTTGCAGTTGTCTGTTCCCATAAGTTATGGTATGGTATATTGACTGTTCTGGGAATCCCTGATTTTTGCATGATGGCTTTCCTATTTGGTATAGAATTATATTTTTTTGTGTTTATTTTATGCACAAAGAAAAGTGCTGCAGCGCATGTCACACTGAACTTTTACAATGGCGCTTGCAAACATGCAATGCAAATACAGTAAACGAGTACAAAAAATTAACCAATGGGAATGTTAATGTAGCTCCATCATCCTGCGCTTCAGAGCACTGCATGTAGTAACACTAATGTGTTGTAATCATCTCCACTAAAATTTTACCCGAATATTTATGTTAACTAGAAAATTAGGAAGATAAAAGATAAATTTTTCCTTTTAAATTTATTTTTAATATGTATTATAATTTTTTTAAATAAATTCAACTAAAAATATCATTCATAAACTCATTGTTTAACATAAATATAATCGTTTTCAATTTTCTTTCTTTATTAGGATGAAATAAGAGTTGCAAAAATAGAATATGATCCTAAATATGGTGATAGTCCACATTGGCATCATGTAAAATGTTTTGCCGAAAGGAAAGCTGAGTTATTATTTTTAGCTGGAGGGGAGGACCTCCCTGGTTTTAATACTCTTAAGAAAGATGATCAGAAGCTTTTGAAGCAAGAAATTAAGTAAGTATAAAAGAACAAATAATATAACAGCCAACATATGTATAATATAATCAATAACACTCTTATCCAGTTGAAAGTACTTCCTATAGGACTTCGACAATAGTAGTTTTGACTATTTCAGTCAAAGTTTCACCATCAAAAGTTGTTTTGTTCCAATGGAACTGATAACCTAATCTTGTAGCCTGTAGCATAGAAAAGGTTTTGACTGATGCTCTAGTGAGCAAAGTTTTACCTGAGAGTTTTAGTTAAAACAACGATGATACAAGTAGTTTTAACTAGTAAGAGATTTGACTGCAACATAGACAAGTAAATTGTATTTTATTGAAATCTTTGTACAACCAATCTTTATATACGTATATAATTCTTCGGCATGTATGTATGTCTCATTTTTTTTATGATGCGTTTGGGTGGTCTGGTATGGGTTAGATTCACAAATCAGCCTGGCAGATGACGTTGCAATTAATCGGCTGGATCGATTTAATGATTTTTTTGTGTATGCATTCATTTATTTCATTAATTTTGTGTATGTGTTCATGCAATGCATTTATTTTTTTGTACGCTGTTTTGGATATTTTATGAATCGCATTTATGTAAATATTGAGCGTACTATATACAGATAGTAGAAATTTTAAATTGCGCGCATAAAATGATACAGAACAAAGTCTATCGGGTCCGCTAGTATTATAGTAAAATTCATGTAACGACACGTCCTTCGTGACGACCTGCGTTGCGGAGCGGTCACAATACCGAATTACGGGTTCGATCTCTGGCCAGTCAGACATCTGAATAATGAATTTAGATTTCTGTCCTGGATCTGGGTCTTTGTGTATTCGTCTTTCTATGTGCCCATAGCCTCCACAATGGGAGAAAATCCTATGTATATGGGGATATGAGTGTGCAAAGCATTATTTAAATATTATCAATGTTATTAACGTTATTTGAATGTTGTAATGAAATAATTCTCCTCATTCAATCATTAGCTTTAGTTAAAATGTTTAAATGAAATTCAGAATGTTTTATATTATGTATTGTCAGGGCTTCAAGTGTGGAGGAGGTGCCGATAAAGAAATTGAAAGCTGAACCAAAAGATAAAGCTGAGATAAAGAAGGAAAAAGAAATGGAGAAGAACATAGAAAAACAAAACAAATTGTACCACAAGTATAGGAGTGCTTTGAAAGTACTCAGTGAAGGCGATTTTTGTAGAATGCTCGAAACCAACTCACAAGCGACACCCACTGGATATGATGAGGTAATCCTGAACGTAAATTAGATATTAATAAACTTGCTTGTAAATTTATATGTAAGTAACCATCCTGTCGCTCCCAAAAGAATTGAATGTAAAGTAGACATTGAATTAAATAATATGTTTTTCAATAAGTCATTGTAAGTTGAATATTGGTACATATTTAGCTTACTATTCTTGAATAATGGACTAAGCAACAGTGAAGTGGGACGGAGTAAACTTATTTAATTAGATTAAATGTGTTTTGTAGTGTCTGGATCGAGTAGCCGACTGTATGGTGTTCGGAGCTTTGCAACCCTGTCCAGAATGTAAGAATGGGCAACTGGTGTTAGACACATTTAACTATAAATGCACAGGTATATACATGTAGTTATTTTTATTATTACGCATAACACACATTTAAATAGAAGAAAATGCATTAACTAATAAATTAATTTTTGTTTCAAAATTTTCACTTGCATTTAGATATTAAACGATAAATTAAAATATTGATAAGTTTTAATAGTGTATAGTTCGTTCGCGATAAGAATTCAGTGAGTCATCCATGCAACTGAAGGGTAAAGGTGTATTCACCGTGGTGTTCATATTACAATTTGTTTTAAAATTAAGTTTAATTAATTCATAAAATATTATATTAAGATTAATCAAAGTCAAATAGTATATAATATATTTAAATATACAATACGTTTTAATCCGGCAATAATATATATACAATTAAAATTTAACATTTATGCCG
>DWLI01001782.1:0-14581 GCA_018249915.1 Cecropterus dorantes dorantes | reverse complement strand
AAAACATCGTGAGGAAACCTACACACCTGAGAGTTCTTTACAAAGTTCTCAAAGATGTGTGAAGTCTACCAATTCGCCCTTGGCCAGCAAGGTGGATGGCCTGAAACTCTCTCAATCTAAGAGAAGACCCGTGCCCAGCAGTGGGACAATAATGGGTTGACGCATAGCATACATGCTTAGCACGCGTATGGATGCGTGCTAATCATGCGTATCAGCTCATATCTTTCTATATAATACTACATCTTTGGTGGAAAGACACTTGGATCCAGTCCGGAAGTTTAATTTTCCATGACAAAAACGTATATCCTATGATACCAGTCAAGTAAAAAGTCAGAACGGAGCTCTGACTATTTCTTTCCTGTAACTCTAAGTTTCATGTTAGTCATAATATATATATATATATATTTTAAAACTTGACTCGGTTGCCGATGAACTAAAGTGAATCAGAGAACAGGATGATATTGTAAGTATACCTTAAATATTACGCGAATCAGACAGCGTTATGCGTCACCGGACAGAAGTTATAATGGAGGCGGACACAACATAATAAGGCAAGGTTAGGTGATGGTCATTATGGGGCAATAAATGCTACGGAATACATAAATAGTTCCCTACTACGCGCGCTTAATGCTTTATATGGAAGTGGTACTAATAAAAATAGTTATTTTAAGTCCTAAAACACGTTTTAATAACGTCCATCCCTCTGGTTCCATCATCAGATCCCCATTTCCAAGCCTAATCTATTGGATATCAAAACAAATCATAGGAAACGAAACTTTAGAAGTATTTGCCAATGACCTGAGAGTTCTACTATCCACCTTCTTGCTTCATTAGTCCCTCGTTACTCAGCTCGAACCTAAACTCGAAGAGTTTATAAGTAGCCACTGAAGAGTTCCACCATCTACTTCCTGGTTCCATCACCAGATCAGTATAATATACTGCATTACTGTATTGTCATCCAAACCTAAACGTACAATTTCATTTCGATGCGACAGTAAGAAGCAGGATAAAATTGACTTCCAAGACTTGATTACATTACTTGTTGGTTCGTTAGATACGAGTACAACAAGTGAAGCTAAAATAAAGCGTTGAAAGACACGGATCGGAGCCCGGTGTGCCATTCTTCATGTGTTGCGTCTTATACCGCTATTACTAACGACCTTGACATGCTCTTCGCACTAAAATTCGCTCCGACTCTCGCTTCATAATAATTCACTATCATATTGCATTTACGTGTTAGTGTTACGCAACTCTAAACTTATACTTAGGAAACCCCATTCCGCGGTTTACCAGATATTACGTTATCAAAACTTCGAGAATATCCTATTTTACATTGATTACCCCAGATTACAAAAATAAACGGACAACTGTTTTTGTGGTTGCGCAAGCCGTAGACGAGGCCAAGATCAGGTCAATTTTTAATGAGTGCGGAGGAAACTGGTGGATAAGGTGACAGTGGTGTTGGGCCCCGAAGTCACTTTCACCGCGCGAGTGCGGGCGTGTGCGCGCTTTACGTAAGGACGTTGCGCCAGAGACGACGCCGCGCTCGCGCCCTGCGGAACCACTGACCCACTGCCACAGACGACCACCCCACTACCCGACATCCATCTAGGGTTGCCACTATATTAAAAGAAATATTTCTTACAAAACTATAGAAAATTTAAAAATATAGTGCTTCAGAAAAAGAAGTTAATTTGTTTTTCGGACCATTCTTTATCGCTGAGTCACTGTATTTTTCTGTTGTCTTTTAAAAAACTCATTGAATTTGTGAAGATTGATTGACTCTTTGATTTTGAATTGTGTTTGGTCAAATTGCTGAAAACAGTTTTTATACTATATTGTAACAGTGTTGAGAAGATTATAAATTGTTATCTGAGGGCGGTGAAGTAGCGGTAAGAAGGAAGAAAAATGGTAAATAAGCATTATATTAGTACACTGCTGTTTATTAATATATTATATACGGGTGGCAACCCTACATCCATCCCATAGAACGTTCTCAACATTGCGTTACACATGTTACGTGCCGCTGCCGTTGCACGTCGCTACGTCATTTACGTTGCCTCTTTCGCTTCACTTTCGTCTCAAGTATCATTCCCAATTGGAGCTTAACTAGTTAAATTGTTAAAAACATTAAGACAAAAAACCCGAGTGCTTAAAACGAAATTTTTGTTCATAATCATATATATTTAACGCTTATATAAAATCTCAGATTTTGTTAAAAAAGTCAAGTAAAAGTATTATTATATGTATATTTTTAGATACGTCTATTTACTGGCTTTCATTTGATACCCATATTGTCGTAATAGTAAAAATGTCGTCCCTGCCCTCCCCCCCTCTCCTCCTTTACCTCTATTTCCAGTAGCCATTTTTTTAAATTATATAGGCTATGTCACTTTCTCGACTAAGACGATTCAAATGATATGTCATACGTGACAATCGGTGAAGCCGTTTGGGCAGTAGCCCGTGTCAAAGAAATAGACATACATACAAACATACATACATACGCTTGAAAAGCATTCCTCTTCTTTTGATGCCGTCGGGTAAAAAAGAATTAATTAAGTGATGCATATTTTCCTCAATTATACGTATAAATAAAATATATTCACAAAATAACTTGCTATCTGCACACCAAGCCAACAATCGTGATAAAGAGTAAAAATTTCGTAATGATCATTAAAACCAGTAAACAGGATACATTGAGTTGACATGACACATTGATACATGATATGTTTACATAGAGTAATCTAGAAGCCAGTACCCGAGGTCCCTGTTATATACAACAGATTATTGCTTTGTCACCGTGATATGAAGTTTGCAAACTGCAAACTTTCAATATACATATCATGGAACTTCAATTTATTGGGGTTTCTAATGATTTCTCAAGACTGTAATGTTTCACTCTAGGTCATGTATGTAAATGAAATATAAACAAAATGTAATTCGAAATGATGTCACCTTATAACAAACACCTAATTTTATTATAACAATACCATATCACGAATATTTAGTGTATAAATTAAATTAATTAATATCAACAACGTTTATCTGAATATTAAACAAGTAATACCTAAATCTCTTTCAAAATATTTATGAATTTCAGGTTAAATGTTAACTCATTTTTTTTTTTTTAAATATTCATCTATAATCTAGAAACACGAAAGCGTGTTAGCCAAGTTAAAAAAAAAAACTGGCGACACAGCACCGTGTGTTTGGTGCACCGATTGGTACTTTTGACTTCTTAACAGCTCTATATCTATTTAAGGTAAACTTGGCTAGTGTAGAAGAAACACAGTTTTTGAAACAATACTTTTAGAACGAGTTTATAATTCCCAAAACGATCATTATTTACATTGCAATGTACACAGCATTTACGCTTTTGCCTAAACCTTGCAATGATGTACTTTGCAACGATAGACAATCAATAATCGTTTAGAGGAATCGTAATAAACACGTACTAGACACAGTAAGATATATCATTCTAACTAAGTAACTAACTAAATCATTAGTTAAATAAAATCTTTGTGCCTATCATCGACTATTAAATTTTAAGTTAGCTTTATATAGACAAAAATATTTTTTAATAATCCGCGGTTGCAAAGTCACTGGCAACAGCTAGTGTATATGTATAAATATGTATACGCATATATTTGTGTATAATATAGGTAATTGCCTTTTTTATGAACGCGTAGGCATTCGTCAATAGTTCTTGTTAAATATCTACCAATTATATGTTAATTAGTATAATTGTTGAATATTAATTGATCACATGAACAATGAATATGTTAAAATTTTTATTATTAGGTTTGAGAAACTTAATTTTAGTAAATATACTAGTGACAATTTTAGAATTTTAGCTGATTAAAAATATATTAATTAGAAATGCAGTTTTAGTAAAATTTTAAATTCAATTTTCCCTAGTTAAGACTCTGAATTCCCAAATTACTTAGCTATGTAAAAAAAGGATTTGGCAAATTAATTAACAGCAAACATTATTAATTTATCGGCTTATGTATATATACTACTAATATCTATTAGTTTTTTCTGGTTAACAATCACTTAAAAGTGTTAAAACATTTATATTCTTGTACGTATTTTATAAAATAATAATCTATATACGAAAAGACTTTACCTAATTGATTAACAGCAAACAAATAATAATATATTTACTGGTTCATGTTCAATAATTAATTTACTGGTTCATGTACATATAGTATTTAAACCTATTAGACATTTTTTATGGTAAACAATATGTTAAAACATTAATACGTACGTATTTAATTAAATAACATGTTTGAGTTCCTATTAGTATCTGCTACGTAATTCTAACGATGTAGATACTTCTTGGAAACTTTGCGGGAAAAAGGTCGAAGATCAATTAGGGTATAATAAATATTAGTAATAATATTAAATAAGAAGAACAACTCCGAGTAACATCACCTAGATATTAGTAACACAACCACCCACCATTTAGTGTTAATTTGGGGAATACTTTTTATTTGCATTCAGTATATTCGATTAGAATAAAATATTTAAGTCATATTTGATTTGCAACAATAATATTTGATTTGTAAATCAAATATTATTGTGGAATAAAACTTAACGTGTTTATGAGAGAATCTTTAAATGTGTGCAAAAACAAAAAGATCGACAAATACATATTTATGAGTTCGAGATATATTCCACATACAATCGAAATATACTTCATTTTATATATCTTAAAGGTGAATTTACATATTTAAAGATTAGCGTCACTATTATTAGTATTATTTCGTATTAATATACAAAGAACCATGAGCTATTTAAATCAATAATCAAATTCGGATGTTCACATTGATGACATAACATATACTATCATTATGTGTGCCGAAACGCAAAACCTCGAGAAAGGTCGATCGGCCATTAATAATTAATTTAAAGTTTATTCACATTGAAAAGGAGACACAAGGTGGTCAAGATTCGGTAAAATGTACACAGTTTATTGTAAATAATTATGCGTCTTCCTACGAAGTTATTTATGTACTGCGTGTTTGTAGCATGTAATGCCAAGGGCGGTTGGCTTTTAAAAAGAATCCTTTGAAGTCTTTATTCAAAAGAAAAGTGATATAATTATGTCTTTTATATTAGAAGCAATTATGCCCGTCAGTGGCCTTTAGAACACTTTTCTTGTCGCGCGTGTTAACGACAGCAAGCGCGACCCGCATGCAATTTGTATGCTATAATATTCATATGCATATGCACACGCATTCTGCTGACCGCAAAGAATTGATTAATTGCGTGTGACACGCTCGTTCGGGCCTATAAACACGCGTGTTAAGAAAAGCGCCCTTAGCCTGACGATGAATGCATTTCGCTATTATTTATTTAAATTATTTTCAAATTACAAAAACGTAGCACCATTTTCATAAATTAGTTTGCGTGTCCGGAGACGGAGACTTAATGCAAATATGTATTTTTAATTTTTTAAATGTAGCTAATTTATACTCAGTACGTTGTTGACCAATTTTAGTATAATGATAAATTTAAGTATATGGCGTAGTCGAATTTCGATCACTAACCGAAAATTAAGAACACATACAAATAATCTTATATACAAATAATATTAGCAGATATATTTTAATTCCATAGTTGTGTTAGATCGTACTCATACTTTTTGCTTTTTTTATATTATTTAAGACCGAAGCATTGTAAATAGAACTAATAAATGTCTAACCTGAATAACCTGTAGCCCCTATTAACTTATTTAATTATATGCGCTGGTTTTGTTGACGTTAGTGCTACGTCGCGTCCTTATGTAGGCAGTTTTCATAATTCGCATAATTTATGATTATAGCTTGTCCTATGCAATGATGACATATTTTTTATACAACTTTATTTTACCATATAATATTTATCAACTTAAATATCACCATTCGTAGTGTTCAAGAAGTTTATTCAATATCTACACGTATGCGTTCAGTAAAAGTAAAGTTTCTGTGCTCGGATGCCTTCATGTCTAAAACTAAGTAACAAGAATATTGTCACGCATTAAAAGTAAAAGTTACCTTGAAGTTAGGCACTCGACCAAAGGGAAGAATGTCATTAAAAATAGAATATTTCTTATACATAGTTACAGAGACATTGAAAGTAACTTCGTTAATATAAGGCGAGTTACAAAATTATATAAGAAGCAATTATATATTATTAATCAAATATAAGAAGAAATGGCGAATTCATGATTTTAATATGGCTTTACCAGTCGAATGTTGGTTTTGCAGTATATTTGACGGGGGTCTTCCATTTCTTATGCGTTGCCATGTAAATGGGCTGAAGGGGGCTCAAGTCACATAACTATATCGTTGTTATAAACTGACTATTACTCCATTTTATATAAAAAACTTTATTGAAAATGTTTATACACTATTTGTGTTCCCGCACTGTGTTATTTTTAACGTATTGTATTTTCTATTGACTTTACTTTTCCTCCATTATATTATAATAAATTTATTTATCGGCAATTGACCAGCAATCATGTTACAAGATTAAACCGTAAATCTATAAAAAATGTACATATAGATATCGTATTAATAATATTAAACAATGTGTATGTATATGTGTGTGTGTGCGTGTGTGTGTGTGGGTGAGCGAATATTGAATTGTGTAACACAACGTCATCGATATGCAGCGATCAATTCGGACGCCACGAAGCCATCGGCAGCTTATGTAAGAGATGAGCAAATAGACATCGCGCTATATTCGAAGACACTTTTAACGTCATTAATACAATGAAAGAAGAACAAATCTGTGACCTACCAATATTCACGGCATTTGAAATAAGATATTAATAACGTAATTATGATACAGTATAGTATATAGAGTAAGTTTGTATTACAATTTGTACAATTATATTACAACCCGATCACATTTAAAATACATCAAAGTGTTATAGCCGATGTATTTATTATTGCAATTTTCTTAAGTACATCATACTTAGTTTCAAATATCATCTTTATAAAGGTCCATCAACTATACCATTATTAAAACTTTTTTTTTTAAATAATGAAATAACAAAGAGTAATCACGAGTATCAGGAAGAAGAAGTATCAAATAATATATGAAAAAAAATTTAAATGTGAATCTTAAATCTTAGTCAAATGAATTCTTATAAGATTTATGATGCACATATATCTGCAACTATTGACTTTAAAAATCATTATGAATTATTGAGGATATTATGTATGACGACCATAAATGGTCCTACTAGGCGGATAGACAACGCAGACGACATTATGAAGGTACTGGCTTTAGACATTTGACTATGTATCTCGATTGTAATACGATCAAATTATTGCAGACAGTAATAGATGCCAGATTTAATATATTTTTATATAACTAAATCTCTATTAAGTCGATGTTGTAGAAATGAAGTAAGAAACAGTAAAATAGTAATAATATAATTAATGTAAATGTCGTTATTACTCTGATTACAAGGTTACGATGTACAACATTTTGGATTTTCTTATAGCTTATACTATGTGATACGCAAAAACAAATAGTAAAACTATAATAAACTAAATGGTGGTAAATTCCACTCAAAAATCGTACAGTGAGTGGAATTTACCACAATTTTGGTAAGTTCCACTCATTTTTTTGCATTTTTCTCATTTATTTATCAGTTAAAATAACGCGAGGGTCGATATAGCCGTACATGTTAAAGGTGTACACGTATATACTTAGGCAGTCACCACTAAAAACCACATATGTCCGACAGGATCCGGAAATCTGGTAACCCTACGCGCTTAGCTCATCTACTTGCAAGATCAACACAAAGAACGTCTTTTTTACGATGTCAGGGTTTTTTTGAAGGAGGAAGTAGTCGATATACCAGTATTATAGTCAGAATACCAGTTTTAAGAGTGCACTGTCTACGTAAAAGCAAATAATTATGCGAATAACTGGATTTATATGTCGTCGCCGTAAATATAGCTTGCAATAAAGTAGATGTTACTTCATCTTCCGATTATGACGTTTAAACTTGGAAAAATTACGTTGTTTTCTAAGTTTATTATTTATTTAATTGGTCAATTTAAGATTCAAGATTCCAAGTATTGCGCACGAGTTGAAAACATGAATGCTTGTAGTAAAAGTAGGTCTAATTAAGAATATTTGGGGTGTGCTCAAGCTGAGTTTAATTCTGCTGATTATTACAACAGAATTTCATAATTAGAGATACATTTAAGGAAAGTGCAGTTTTATATGTGATGTAAAAAATGATTTTTTCTAGAATTCTTTATGCGTCTACTAAAATTACTTGGTATTTTGACGTAATTTTTACGTATCAGAAGCGGTATAACAAGCAAGCAGTCCTTTGACTTTTGTAAACAATCCTAAATGGGACACGACCCGAATCAAACCACAAATGCTTTGTTACTCCGGTGGTATAAATTGAAAAGCGTGCTGTATTTCTGCCTGATCAAATCTAGGTATGTGTATTTAAATACACACATCTTTTTATTATTGATACGACTGATATAGCAAACGTGCAACAGTCTATGAAATGGTAAGTGGTGATTGCCGCCCAAGAACACCTATAATCTATACCATATAGACCAGGGGTTCCATCCAAAGCCACTACTGCATATCAGTAATAGTATGGAACTACGACGTTGATGATATAAATAGATATTATGGCTTATATATAACATTTGATAAATACTTTATTGGGAAACTTAATACGCGATTTATATTCTCGATCTGTGTCAGTTTTAATTTATAAAATAAACATGTGTCGCATTAAAAATATTTTACTTTTAATGCGATACATGTTTATTTCCGTAATTTAATTATAAAATACCTATTCATTTATCGGCAATTTAACTGTAACCATGTCACAATATTAAACCGTAAATCTATAAAAAATACATAAAAATATTGTAATAATTATTATATTTAATGTGTGTGTGTGTGGTAGAAAGGAGGATGGTAAGGTACACTTTAATAAAAATTATATAATTGTATTACGATAATTGATAATACAAAAATCAGATATACCTAGGGTCAATGGCAACTGCTTGTTAGCAGACTACCTTTTTTATTTAATTTGGCTTTGATACTTAAAGAGTTTTTACACAGTCGTACAATATTTTTTCTATGTACTTAAGGACCTCGTGAGTCCATGATCTTCATGAAGCCATAATCACTATTCTTGCAAGTTCATGATAATTTTTGTTATGAGACGCTCATGGATGTTTGCGGCAAAGTTTCAACACGTGTTTGTATTACAAGTAATGTAAATGTACACAGTTACATCGTTATATAACAATTTTGATGTACCAATAGTTTATGTATTTCCCTGTGGCTTTTTGCGTGTTGTGTATTGCCGCTATGTAGTCCGTCCGTGTGTGTGCATAGTACTTATGTTAAATGTTAAACAAAATTTAGCTTTTAGTCTGATTGGATCATCGATGTATTAAATAAGTAACGTAAATGTTACTTACTTAATACGGATTTATTGTAAAAAAATACGTTACATTTTCTTACGCCAGACGTACGACTCGGTATAATTTTCAAACGTAATTATATTAATTAAGGTTATTAGTAAGGTTATATGTTATTATTTTACATTACATATAGTTACGCTAACATGATTTTTAATCATATACTACATTTATTTCAATAATAAAAACCCTCTTTTGCTGTGTGTTACTGTATAAATAATCGCATTGTTTAAAAAAAAGTACACATTTCAACAATGCATAATATAATGATTAATAAATATTTACGAAGATGAATTATAAAATTTAATTAAAATTAATTAAAAAAAAACTTTTTTAAATGTACGTTTTTACAGGTCAAATGTACATTAATTCCGTTCATAAATTACATTTATCAAACAATTTTCTTAAATTTCATAAATAAAGATAAAAGCAATATAAAAGAACAGGTCGACTTACATTCAATTTGTGGTGATCCAAGTCGCGGGCAAAGGATGTGGTGGTCCTTTCTAAAGGAGAGCGTTACGGGCACCGTTTGAATACAAAATAATAACGTGCGTAACTTTCGCGTGTTGCGTGCGCACGCGCAGGCAGGTGTTAACGTCCGTCGGCGGCGCGGCGGACAGTGACAGCCGAGCGCCGAGCGGGCAGCGCCTGCGTCACGCGGACGTCACCCCAGCCTTGCCCGCGGACAGGGAAAGACCAGCTCCTTGCACCTTATCGACAATATCGAACGGGCTTACGATACAATGGCACGCATTCTTTCACACTGTTTTATATGTAGAGATTCGATATCGGGCTGCCCAAATACAAAGGAATGTTGCTCCGTCTGAACTTATTCGCGTCAGTTTTGTATATTGTGATTTATATACTGTGATTGGCATTTATGAAAAGCAACAATTTTAAATGTCAGATAGCAAAATAAGAGATCCTTTTTTTCCGCCGTCGCTTATATGTATTTTTCAGTGCCTTTCAAGGATACGAATAATTAAAAATTAAAAAAAAAAAAACTTATTTCACTGTCGATGAAATGTATGTTTATCTAGAGTTTAAAGCTCTGCACTATGCCTATATTGATAAATTCGTATGGGTGCATGCATAGTTAATTTTTATCATGTCAATCTACACGGATTTTCCATAGAGATAACTTTGACCAACAATTACTGGCTGTTATATTATTGGACTTATTTTTTCTTTGGCTAAATCGGAATATAATGATCCGTAAGCTCAAACATGACATTATAATATTACAGAGTAATAGAGGTAGCTGTCATTTGTATCATTATCATTAATATGATCAATTTTAACAATACTTATAGTATAGATGATTCTTGATTATATAATTATGTCAACGTTTTTAAACCAATAGGGTAATTCATTGTTCTGAAGTATTTATAAGTTCCTTAATATTATAATATGATAAGAAAAATGATTAATGTATTGGACAAATGCATGTCTAGATTTTCGAATTTAATGCAATATTTTATAAAAAACTAGATTTACAAAGTTGGTAAGATGTCGATCACGCATAAATTTAAAATTGTAATGACGTTGAGAAAAATAAAATAGAACTATTAAAATCATGATCATGTTTTCTATACATTATTATTAAGTAGAATAAATATATGTATTGATGAGTAGATGTTTTATTATATACATGTGTAGTGACATACATTCTCAAAAGAGGTGTTTTATGACGTTTTGTTAGACACAGCACACTTAAAAGATTGGAAGGTTTGATTGGATTCCCGCAGCATCCTTTAGCTTCGTTCAGACGTGCCTCGTTGACATACTTTTCGCTTTTTCCGGGACGTAATAAACTTCGTCTTTTTAATCTCCGAATTGCGAACATTTTCTAAATTTGACCTTTTCAGGCGAAATAAGTTAGATTTTAGTTTTTAAATTTCAAGAGTTCTAGTAGTTTCTTGGTAAATTTTGAAATCCATTTTAGTTATATAGAAAATGTCAACTAAGTAACTGATACAATATACATACTCGTATATAACATAAAATGTATACAGTAAGCAATCGATACAATTTAGTTTCACGTTTAATACGATAAATATTGTAACGTGCTGTCCATTTTTTTTTCCTTTATTGCATGAACTTTTAAAAATAAATACGTGACACAAGAACAAGACTAGTCATACTATTATGATAAAAAGTCAGTTAAAAATAAATTTAAATTGGAAATTTACTTGACATTTAAAAGCTTATAATAAATTTAAGCGAATAAAAATTCCTACTTAACAACAATTAACTGAAATGGAAAAATTTATAAGTATTTAAATACTTGCTGCACACGGTGTCTAAAGTAGTTTTGTTTATTTTTCTGTAAATTTTGTTTACCCCGCCTGCAGCACGTAGTGCAAATACGTATTTTTTTATCTTTTCAATTGATTGTCATTAAGCAGTCGGATTTTTGTTTTTATAATTATTGATTTAATATATACCTTTTTACCAGTTTGCGACAAAATAATAACACTAAAATGCTCGAATATATGTATTTGTGACATGGTCTTTATACAGACTAAACTCGTCATCCATATTGTTACAATACAAAATTGTTCGTACCTTGCCCTCCCTTTTCTTCTCAACGAGTGTCTTTTATTTTAAAAAAGGATATTGCTTAAATGTCACACCGACAATTGAGACAAACCCAACGAAACCTCATATATGAAAATCCGTACAACCGCATACGGCTTTGAACAGCCCATAGGCTGTTCATGTTTATTATTTCATTTTTTATTTGTATGGCATATTCCCATTCAGTAACATTATTTTACTATTTTTTTTCTTCTTATGATATTATCAATGTTATATTATCAATTTTATGATATTATTAATATAATACTATCAATAAGCTTACGTAGGACATTATCTCGAGAAGTCTTGGTTATGTTTATTCAGGATATTTTTCTTAATATCGCAAAGTGAGTTCACTTAACTCATAAAATCATTTTATTCACTTAATAATTACGTAGTAAATAATAAGATTCAGTGGGAAGTGAGAAACACGTATACGACGAGTTCAAACTTAGGTTGATTATTTATAGACGTCTATGGGCAGCAGTTGCCATTACCATCAGTTGGACCGCATGCTCATTTGATATTAGCAATTAAAATATACTTATATAATATAAATATACTTACAAAATATATTTAGATATACTGAACGTGGCAGACGCGTGCCACGACAGGCAAATACTATTTTCGATACAATGTGTATAAAAGTATACTAACGTATTTATATCTATATAACAGTGTATATAGATAAATGAATATGATTTCGTCTATCATGCCATGACTGACGTCTGTAGATATAAATGAAGCTTCCAACTTGAAACTTCTAGCGTATACATGAACTTAGCTCTAGGCAAATGATTATACATATTGTACTTACCAACTGATAGATCTATATAGTATCACAGCAACGCCTACTGGCTTACAGACTTGCTCAAGAGTACTATCTGAAAAGAAACGTCCAATATTAGCGTGTACGCTATGTTTATAGTTGGTGCGAGTGTTTTAATTAACTCCTTGCTTAACAAAAACAACAGGTCTGAAACAGTATACGAACATACTCATACGGCACTTATACTTTAAACATTAACCTTTTTGTGCTAAGTAACAATGCAGTGTGGCTACATTTTAATTAGTTGTCGTGATTACTCTGCGCCATCTTTAAAATAAAAGAATAACATAACATACGAGTAAGGGACCGTAAAAATGAAAAATAAATACTTGAGACAAACCAAAGATACATATTAATTCAGAATTTAGGTAATTAATCGGTCTAATAAAATAGAATATGACAAATATGGGTGTTGATTTTTTTTTGTTTCAAAGAAGGAAATGAGCACGCAGTCCGTCTTAAGCTAAGTGGTCACTTGCGCTTGGTCCCCTACCATCAAAGGTAGATACGACACGAGCCCTATACGTTAGTCCTCGTAGAAAAATTGGAACCCCTTACGAGCAAATAATAGTAATCCTATCATAAGTTCTGATCATATGCACCTGCAAAATATAGCAAACCAGCTACACTGTTGCTATAAGTAGTTAGAAATAAATAACACGATGGTACACGTATATTCTATTCAAACCATGTAATAACTTTTTATCTTAAATAATAATAGCATTTAATTATATTTTTACGTACGTTTCTACACTTTGTGTTGCCTATTTTTTTGGAACCTTGCATAATCGCTCCAAGTCGGCGTATGTTTTTAGATAACATTGTGTTCGGATTATCAAGTTTAGCTTTATGTAATTTATATATGAAACATTTTATGAATTTAAATCAATCTTTGTAAATTGCATACGAAAATACTACAAAAAGAGTTGATCTTTCTGACAAAAAATATGAAAAACCCAAATAATAACAGAATCGTCCACAATATATTATAATAGTGATAAAAGATCTGGAAACAACTTCTGATTAAAATCTTTATTATCGGATTTATTGCTTGTATTATTGTATATTATTATTACTATTTTATGCTTTTGTTTACATATCATTAAAATATTATATAAACATATGTATAAAATAAAACATAACTTTTGACTAGTTTTGGGTTTAGTCACCGTTGGTACTTAAAAAAGAAAACAAGAAATAGATATAGTATATCATTATAGTCCATGTTAAATATATGTTTATTTTACATGGACTATAATGATATACTATAGGAACGTATACTTTATAATAAAGTGGGCGCCAGCAAAATATATATAATAAATACTGTCCAACCGAAGCTTGGACTTCGGCCACCTTCGGCCAAATAAGTCACCTTCGCAAAACCTTCGACTTCGATGAAAATGGTTTGAAAATGAAATGAAAATGGGCTGAAGTTTAGGCCGAAGCCGAATATAAACTAGCTAACGACAAAATTGAACGAACAGTACCCTTAGTACGAGTTAACTTGTTTCCTCTAAACAATCATTGTTTATGTTTTTAACCGACTTCCTACGGAAGATAGGTTATCTATTCGTCACGTATAAGCCGACCAAGTTAACTAGACGAATGTCAAACGTGACGTCCCTCCCAAGCTCGCGGGTACTGATGACAAAAAAATAGCAAAAATATTTTTTTGTGAAATGTTGATTTAATTGAA
>DWLI01001781.1:0-14582 GCA_018249915.1 Cecropterus dorantes dorantes | reverse complement strand
GGAAGGTTTCAATCCGATTTATATTTTAAAGAAATGTGTTTCTTTCAAAGCCGTAATAGTTTATACCAGGTTACCAGATGATAGAACCAGTGTAGTTCGACCGGGGAGGTACCACCGCCACACCTAGTTTTAACGTGAAGCAGTTCTTTTGTTTCGGTGAAAGGTTGTGGTGGTTGCCGGCTCACTTATATATGAGGCGACCATCTCAGTCCTCAGGAGCAGCAACGCATCTGTGGTCGACGCCTGATAGAACCCCTATTCTATATAAAGTTGCTAGCAGATGTCCATGGGCGGCAGAAACCATTTACCATCAGGATACTCTTTATTAAAACGCTCAGTAAAATCTGCAGCCCTTAGTTCCAGCCAATTCAGTCTGCTAAGTCCTGCTGGCAAATCCGCCACTGGTATAAAGCCTATTTGTCTTGCAAAGTTCTATCTATTTTTTTAATTAAAATCCATCACGAAAATGTACTTAGTTTTAACCTGTAACACATAGACACAACATATAACACAATACGAAAGCTTTACTTACCTTACCTGACAATAATTATGATATGACCTTATTTTGCAAGCATAGACAATCAACATTTTTTTTCCTTACAAAGTTGAAGCAGCAGTTTATTTAGCTACGCAATCTATGACAGCATGATATATAAAGGTACTAACAAACACTTAAAATCTAAATCTATGCTCTACAAGTCAACAAATTAAACGCACCTTTTTACGGCATCGTAGCAAGACATCGCTGCGGAAATTATCTAGTCTATATTTAGTCCTAAAAGCTTTAAATAAAAACAAACGCCCCTAATTTAAGAAGCGAGACTAGTTAGATTAGGTTGGGTTAGGCCTCATCTTAATTTATGGCGTTGTTGTTATCGTGTTAACCGAAGATAAAATTTCTACACACAAATCAAACACACCTTAGGCAAGGCAGCCAGGCATTGCTGCTTCACGTCCCACACGAGCTGGTCGCGCGGGAACTGCAAGCTCTTCTGCACGTTCAGCTCCGGCACGTGCACGCGCACCAGCAGCCAGCCCTCGCCCTCCGAGCACTCGCCCTCCATTACGCTACGCCATCTGTTGACAAACATTGTAAATAGAGTAATTTGCAACGCCATCTATTACCAAATTATGTTACTATTGTCTTATGCTTTTTTGATATATTAATACATATTGATTTATAAATTATCTAAATGGATTTAGTTATTTAGAGATTTATCCCCGATATAATTACCTTGTGCGAATGAACCGGCGTACTAACTAAATGACGTTGTCTGTCATTGATTTTGATTAAATTTAAGCCATAATTTTGGATAAAAATCATTTGTATTTCAAATGAAAATTTTTGAATACAATGTGATTAATAAAAAATATTGTCTTATTTTATTCACAGTCGACATTTATTGTATGGTCTTTTAACTACATTTAGACACTAAGTGAGATGAAAATCTCCATTAATTTATATAACTTAAAATAAAATTATACGTAGTTATTTCCGAATACTTATTGCACATTTAAGTTTCAAAGAAGAATCACGGAGAAAATAAAAAGAGGCGTATTTTAATTACGGCTTTACTCTTCTAAGGAGTTAAGTGTCAGTCTCGGGATTTATATCTTTCGACTGCTTTGGAATTATCTAGCGACAGTAATGAACGAAAACGGGTTGAAAAGGGTTCTGTAGAATTTTATGGCATATTAAAAGGGATGTAGGCTGCAGGTACCTCGTTGCCTTATTCAGCTTAAGTGGTTTACATTAAAAATATTTTAATATCAAAACGTTCAACTTTAAAACGATTTGGTAACTGGTGCCTCTTAATATGTTATTAATATTGAATTCGTGTGGGATAGTTTAATCAGAAATCATATAAAAACGATAAAAACATCGTAAAACTGTATAACCCATAGGTTTATTGCCTCGCGCTTCAAGTTCAGTAAAACGCGGGAAAAATGGCCGCGTAAATTTTGTTACTATCTGTGCGTTCGTAGATAAAATTATATTTATTCTGTACTCGTAAGGGTAGCGCGAACGCATCGGCGGCGGCGCGTCCGGTTGTAGTTCTGTGAAGTTGGCATTACGAATTCAATAGACAGTGGCGCCAACTTATCGCGCCTTCTAGAAACAATCGCGGGGACTCGTAAATTAAACATGGCGTTCGGAATTCACCTTGTTAAGGATAAAAGCTCAGATATAAGACGTGATATTTTAAGCTATGGTGCGAGTGAAATAGATATAGCAGAGACGTATGTTAGAAAAAGACGCCGGAGGAAAATTTCTCTTCCATAAAACTTCGTTATTAGGGAATTTACGTCTTGAATTTTAAAAGGGAAGTTATAGGTATAACCTTGAATACTAAATGTTCGGATGGGATTAATTATTGCCAACAGAAATATTGTATAAATTTTATAACATATTTCCAAATACGTTAAATATTTCTGGAAAATGCTTCTTTGTCCAGTCTTCTTCACCTTTACATTAAACTTTACTTGCAGTAAAATTTCAAGAACCGTAAAGATTATCTAAATGACACGGTAAACGTGTATGTAGGAAGCTTCAAAAGATAACTTATCTACATTATCATAAAAGAATATCGAAATGCGATAATCACATGGTGCTTTTATCGGTCATTCTTCCGAAGCCTCTTTGTAAATTATGTAGTAATGGTGTGTAAGACTATAAGTGTCATAAATAAGAATAAACTGCTATTAGCTTGTTACAGATATTAGTGATATTGGGTTGAGTATAGTGAATAAAATAATAATAAAAGCCGGCCGGCCGGCGGTGCAGTGATAGCCGAATGGTAGAAACTCGGCCTCTCAATCGAGGGTCCGAGGTTCGAATCCCAGATCACTGATTTTTCTAAAATTATGTGCGTATTAAATGTTAATTATCACTGCTTTACGGTGACGTAAAACATGGTGAGGAAATCTACACATCTGAAAGTTCTTTAAAAAAGTTCTCACAGTTGTGTAAAGTCTACTAATTCGGACTTGGCCAGCGCGATGGACTATGGCCTAAAACTCTCTGAATCTGAGAGAAGACCCATGTCCAGCAGTGGGACAATGATGGGTTGACGGGTAGCGCGATATTTTAACCGTATTATATTATGATATCGTATCATATAATATCGTAGTATATATCGATACTCACTGTCCTCGACGCACATCTGGTTGTCAGGCAGCAATCGCAGGCCAGTGGGGCAGGCGCAGGAGACGCGAGGCGCATGCGCAGCGATCCTCGGCGCCGGTAAGCAGAGATGGGAACAGTGGCCGTTCACGGCCGCGCAGTAGTTGACACCGTCCGGTTGCCGGTACGGGTGGTACACGTGGATCACCATCGGGTTTTGAAGCTGTTGGTAAAAGGCTCGCGATGATATGGTACCGACCAATAAGCCACTGAAGTTGGAAGACTGTGTATTAACGATAAGCCAAAAAGATAGGTATATATATAATAAGTATGAGTAACAAGCTGTTTACGGACTTTGTCCTGTTTTAACTACCAATTTTGAATTCGAATTGCTATGACTTTAATTTTAATAAATTTCCAGAAGGTTCTTGTAAGAGAAAGAAACGTTGTTGTTTTGAACGCGAAGAAAGTTGCATTCTTACTTTTTTCAAGAACCTTTATAACAAACATAACAAAAAATATATGCGAAATCGGCCCAGTTGTCACCAAGGAAAATAGCGATTCATTTTAATAAACATATTACACCGAGTAATAGGGCATCTGATTTTGCAACAATAAGACTCATGATGTTACAAACATATGAGCCAAAAAGTTATGTTATTTTTACACTTAGTTACTTCAGCGACTTGGAGCTAGCTAACTAGATGTGTAATATTACATAGAAGAATATAAATTCGTCCATCCTCCAGATTCAAGTTTATTTATTTAGATTCCAATAATATTCCTGATAAATTTTGGGGTATTGGGATTCAGGTTAACTGTTCGTATTGACTCTTGGAATGTAATGGTGTTTCATGGTTACTTATTTGTTTATACTAGTGATAAAAAGGTGCTTAAAAGTGGTTTTAAAGTATTCGTTAAGATCGCTTTTAGGAATCATTGGTTTAGCGGAATTTAGTATCTTGTTTCCTATACGGAATGCGAAATACGTACATAAAAGTCGCTTTTTTCGTTTGTCTTTTAACTCTGATAAATTTCCCATAGTAATGTGGATACTTACAGCATGAATCGAAGTGACAGCCATTACATCCTTGCCGTTGAACTTGTTAGCGCGGTAGACGGCGTTCTTGTCCCAGTCGGTCCAGTAGACCCAGTCCTCGAAGGTGGTGATGGAGAAGGGATGTCTGAGCACGTCCGTTGAGTACAGGATCAAACGCCGCCCGGAGCCGTCGTAGCTGCATGAGGAGATGGTGTTCATCTTTGCATCCACCTGGGAATATGACAGTAGGTATATAGATAATCGTGTTTTAATGTTAAATTCGCTGCGAGATAACCGTGTTTCGATATGCAATAGGTATAGTATGGCATGGTACAGCTGCATGGGGAGATGGTGTTCATCTTTGCATCCACCTGGGAATATGACAGTAGGTATATAGATAAATTGTATTTTTACGTTAACTTCGCTGCGAGATAACCGGGTTTTGATATGCAATAGGTTATAGCATGGCATGATATAGCTGCATGGGGAGATGGTGTTCATCTTTGCATCCACCTGGGAATATGACAGTAGGATATACCCACGGGAATATGACATTAGGATATACCTACTGTCATATTCCCAGGTAATCGTGTTTTAATGTTAAATTCGCTGCGAGATAACTGTACTTTGATATGCGATAGATCTAGCCATCATAACTGCATGGGGAGATGGTGTTCATCTTTGCATCCACCGGGATATATGACAGTATATATGACTATATAGAAAAATCGTTTCGAGATAACCGTGTGTTTGATATTAAATAGGTATTATTTACGGCGACAACGTTTATAAGGCAGTTCTGCGTATTTTCCAAACGGTCATAAAGACTCACGATTTATTTTAATAAACTTAAAATAAATTGTGAGAATTACGTACGTGTTTCATTACATTTCTATAAGTTATTTAATTTACAATATTGAAATTTATTCACTATTTATTATACATTTATGTTGGCAATGTATACTTGCAACGACTTTATCAGAAACTTTTAGTTTTTATAAGACCTACTTATCTAAATTAGCACTTCATTAGTATTATTTACCATTTGTTTATGTTAGAGGTTAAAGTACACTCATGTATATAAACAGTTACATGAATAGTAAATACGTGTATGTAAATATTTATACATATTAAATATGGAATACAATATGAAATATTAATAAACTCCTTATAACAAAAAGTATAGTAACAGAAAAAATCTGATCATTAAAATTAATAAACGGTAATAATCAAATTGACTTTTACCGGTATGGAAACATTCTTACCGGTCAAATTAATTTGTTTAGTGTAAAATCGAATATAATAAAAGAATTGAACCAGAAGACATTTAAACCTACGAATCAGGTAACTATTCGCCTTGTAACAATAAACATATTTTGACCACTAATTCTCAGAAGTGACCATAAACGTCCAGGTAAAATATAATAGGATTTGAAACACATTTGGCGGTTTGCCAGCCTGACCCAAACGCAATTAGCTGCACCTATTTTTATTTTACGGTTTTACTGGAACAATTTTCTGTTACCTGATTTGTGGGGAACAAACAAATCGGTAATTAACGAGCGCATACGTGCAGCTTCGAAATTTAGTAAATTTTACCCGCGACGAAACGGAGACGGTATATGCGTTTGGGGTGTTAGAATGTTTGTGCAAACCAATGTTACTTTGTTTATCTTCAAAACTACTAGTCCAATTTTGATGCGGTTTTCAGTGACGGATTTTGAGTTGATTGGTGCATGTTCCTGTATGTGCTTTACGATTAATACTCACTAGGGGTGATACTCAGGCTGCAGTAAACATTTATTTGTGTAAAACCAAAACTACTAGTCCGATTTGGATACGGTTCCCAGTGATGGGTTCGGGATTTTTTAATTATATTTTAACCCTCGTGGGTTTTTCATTTTTTATTTCAAAATTTCATTTTTGTTTTTTATTAGCAGTAAATGTCCGTATTTTTAGAAAAAATATCAGACCTGTTGTAATTTGTTCTAGCAATCAGTTAATAATATAAAATTTACGATACATAAAAAACGTATGTGCAATATAATTTAATCATATTAATTAAACAATGGTTGTCGATATAAAATTTTATTTACGCTATAGTTTTAAAAACCGGATGATTTATGTTAATGTATAATTTAATCGATTCATATTGTTACTTAATCAAGTTATATCCAAAGTTAAGCAAAATTTAATTGCTTAACATTATACATAATATTTGCAAACCATCATGGTCTAGTTACATAAATCTCCGCTCTTTCATAAATATTATATAAAATGTAAAAAAAATGCAACTTCATACAATAGTAACGGTTCAATGTCGACCGTAAATCTACACTTACTTGGAACGTGTGGAGTGAATATGACGCTTTGAAGTATATAAGACTATAAATATTCTTGTTATATGACGATCTGTTCGTTATTTATTTAACTACTTTCTTAGTATGGTGTCAAAGTCCGATTTATTGCAATGTAAGTTACACTTTTCAATCGTCATAATTTTTGCTGCCGTTTTTTCTGTCATTCTTTACGTTTTGTTACGTATTGATATGGTTTTATAACCCTCGTGATTATTGTGACGTCCCTAAGCCCTGCCACATTAAAATCTAATCTATTTTTGAATGTATAAATGACACTAGTAATACAAGCATGGAAGAACTGTGAAGCATGGAAGAACTATGAAGCATGACAGAATTATGAAGTCTACATAACGTGTTTTGAAAAGTAATATCTTACCCAGTATACTCGCTTCCTGACCAAGTCTAAGGTCAGACCGTTGGGCCATTTCACATCGAAGCTGACAATGATTTCCCGATGCGATCCGTCCATGCCAGCGCGCTCGATCTTCGGCGTTTGGCCCCAATCCGTCCAGAACATCCAACTGTTAGGAAAATAGTTTTATTTTAATTCACGAAAGCCCATTTTTTGAGTAGCTATTAATAATGCTAATAGATGCATTAGATGTTACTTTAAATACATAAAAACAAAATTGTATATGAACGGTACAAATCTTGTTACTCAAAAATGAACAACGCCATCTGACGCTTTCACTCGCAATATTGAACGGCGCCCTCTTGTGTCGCTTTTGAAAATCATAAGAACATATTGACAGGATAGTACTATTGAAGTAATATGCTTACTTCATGTTATGGTTTGACGGATTTGTTTTTTTACCATTAGAGAAGTATTTTGATTATTAAACCCCCTATATCACAATTCCTGTAGAAATGTTTTATTTCTGTAATTATTTTTTTTTTGTTTTCTGTGACGTGCATAATTAATACTCGTTAATTAATAATTGCGATTATTACGTGTGATAAGAGCAAACATCCAAATATTTTGATAATAATCTTCCAATGTAATATTTAAAACTTGTTATTGTTTTATTATCCATAATAATGTTTTTATCATAATCTTTACATAATCGTCATGCCTCAAATCAAAGCTTATCATAATTTCCTAAATCAATTAGATATTATAATCATTAGGTATCATAACCATATTATAATCAAATTATTATGATTGATTCAACAATCGTACTGATAGTTTTCGTAATTATATTTAAGGTTAGCAAAAAGGAAATTTTAAATCTTGGTAAACACTTTAGTCTCTGCCAAAAGTTGAGAAAAAAAGTCGAAATAAGGAAATTCGAACGTATTCATTCTTACCCGTCCAAGGGATTCAAAGCGATAGCACGTGGCTCTTCCAATCGGTCTCTGATGAGGATCTTCCTCATGTTGCCTTGAAGGTCTGACAGCTCGATGTGGTTCTTGCCGGTGTCGGTCCAGTATAAGTGGTTGTAGATCCAGTCCACGGCCAACCCGTCAGAGGTGATCAGCTGGTCGCCTATCACTACTGTGCGTTGGCTGCCCTCGTCTATTGGTGCTCTGAGGAGTAAATAGTATTGATATATTTTACGGCAATTTTGTGATTGTTATAAATAAAATACGTAACCCGAATCATTAGGTTTTATTTAGCATTGATTGACAGACTGATATTGACATACAAAACATTGCCATATATCACAGTGATACTTCTTGAAACCTACAAGATATTGATAGAGCGTAAACATTTTGAACCCTGTCCGAATGATGCATGTTTTCTCTTAAAAATATCTTCACCCTCTCTGTAAGAATTAGGCTTGGACGTAACCCTATTAATTGAAAATATCACAATCCTAACATGCAAGTAACACGTAATCTATTGCCGCAGTCAAGTAAGTATCATTCATGATCGTATCAATATCATGACGCTTACGAATATCAAAGATTCTTGCAAAGATTTAGAGATTAAATATAGCCTTAAATATATCAGATAGAGCAACGGGGATGATTTCAGTTGCTAATACTAACTTATAAATCTTCTCATCGGTGACATCGCTCCAAAAGATCATGCCAGTTCTGAATACGTAGTCAAGCGCCGTGGCCGATTTAGTGTCGTTCACGATAGCGACCATTTCGTGATGGTCCAAGCTGATCTTGCGGATGTCGAAGCGCCTGGCGAAGAGGAGTGAGGGATGGCCCTCGGTTGCCTTGCAGCGGGTACGGTCGCGAGGGTCCCTCGCGTATCCCGTGTGACATTCGCATTTGAATGTGCCCTTCTCGTTAATGCACATTTGGGAGCACGCGCCCGGATCCGCACATTCGTCAACGTCTGAAAATCAATTATTTGCGTTATTCTTAATATAGTACGGAAATCTGAAAACTATTTCATTGGTGTAGGGAAACTTATAGATAGGAGCTTTATCACTAAACCTAATCGCTCTACACAACTCCAAAATTAAAAAAATCGTTCTTATGGCCGAGCATTGAAGATATCGAAATCAATTAATGCATTTTTTTTTAATGCAAACATAACAAGATCATACAATACACGAACACGTGTATTGGATTTCCAAAATAACTCAGAGACTAAGTGCAAGTATTATTAGCTAGTCCGCTTTATCGGCAATCAGCAGTATTCGGCTCAAAAGGCTGATCCGTTGCGGTTTGGCGAGCATTCAGCGAGGCTTTGTTAACTAATCCGGTTGGCTTGGTAGCTACGATACACACCCGACGTAAATTAGTTTCGGATACGAGCAGGCATCTAATCCCGTAGTTCATATAATTGGGTAAAATTCTAATGATCAAAGATCATGTGCTGAGGGGGTAGTCTGAAATATTCTTAACAAAAATAAATAGGACAAAACTAATATAATTCATTTATATATTTAATATTTAATTTTAAAATATTATTTAACTTATATATTTTGGTAAGAAAAAAGATTTGTATTTGTTTATAATTTTAACGTTTCATGCCATTTTTGTTATCCTAAAACCAGCACAGACTAAAAAACGACAGAAATGGTTTTGACTAAACTATTGCGCAAAGATGAAAATGTAACAATATATTTTACGCTGAAAATATATAGGATCCTGCGTAAATATTAGATCCGTGAACGGGAAGGTCGTAAATGATATAGACTCCCTAAATCGGCCATAACAGCGCACCCATGTTATTCTCAACATTACCAATACTTTTCGTGACCTCGTGACCGTGGATTACGTCACGCGTTTGTGCATGCCTACTATTGATTCTTAGACCAAGTATCTTCTATCTTACCAATAAGTCTGTTCCAGTAACCTTTAAATGGAAGTACTGCGTAGGTCTTTCTCGAACTTCTCTTAATCTTAAAATGTTCTGAATGTCTTCGCCTTGTCGTTTTTTAGGCTTAATATGCGATCTGGCTACTCGTCGCACATTATAAAAGATTCATAACCGCTACTGCAGTAAATCTTGTAGCTGATTTCAACGCCTACTTTTTTTTTAATTTGTGCAATAAATCAAACAATTTTACTACTTGTAGAATACATCCAGGCAACGATAACACATCCACAATGATTTGTAGTGAGTTTCGACTTCTGCGATGGGACTACATTTATCCCATATAAGGGACCGCTTAACATTATTAAGGCAATACATCTTCTTAATGAATGTTGATCTTACCTTCACACGTCCGGTTATCCGTTAGCTTGTATCCCTTTTCACAGTCGCAGTAATACCCGACGGGCGTGTCGACACACTTCTGTGTGCATCCACCGTTGTTCTTTGCGCACTCATCTTCGCCGCACCTGTCTCTGGGCTCATCCTCGAAGTTAGGGCAGTCGGCCTTCTTGTCGCACACTTTCGAAAGAGGTATGCACATGCCACCACCGCAGTCGAACTCCGTCTTCTTGTCACATACCGGCTTCGGTCGAGCTGCGAAGGAGTAACAAAATTAATTATCATTCTATTAGTAGAAAAAGACTCCGTATTTTGCTAATTGACAACATTCCTAGTTTGTGTAATAAATCGTAGTACCAAAAGTATAGCTGAAGTAGCAATGGGCCAACCACATTAGGAACAGGTCTGACATTGGATTGCGAAGACATGTCCTCGAGTGGCGGACTATGCCTATGCAACAGAGATTGAGAGAGAGACAACAACTGAAGCGATTGATGACCTGAAGAAGACTGCAGGTAGCCACTAGATTTTGTTGACACAGGTCTACTTTGAATGCCACCAATTCAAGACGCTGATGGATAAATGGACAGTAAAAACGTAATATAAGTAAGTGTAATATTTTGAACTCAAGTAGTACCGTCATCAAGCGAGCAGTATCATCGCTGTATTGTTGTTTTCTTTTTGTTTCAAGAATTTCAAAAAGTTGTGTTGGTACAGTGAATTATTATTTTTTTCATTATCATTAATATACCAAGGCCCTATTAGGATTAGGATAGTAAGGGCATTAATCTTTTACGTAAAAGATAAGATGGACTCCTCGACTGCAAAAAGCAAACGAAGATCTACAGGCTCATTTAGATATGAAATCTGATCGCAATAATAAATCTAGCTGCCTTAATACCCACGCTATCTGATGAAAGCCATTCGGCTTGTATCACGTGTATCCACAATGAACGAACTGGAATTTAATCAACGGTTCGCGTCAAACGTCGATTAGATCCAAATGGCGCTATATGATTATTAGATAACGATAAGGCAATAAAATAATTTACCAAAATATGTATATCGAATGCATTAATCATTATTTCTGTCATCGTTCTATCACAATGCTGAGCACAGATTTTTGAAAATGAGAACTTCTCACCTTTGAGAACACCGCAGACATGTAAGTTTAAGAACTTATTTTATTTATAATAAAAGCGAATGGTAATAAAAATTTTATAAATCCTCATTTTATTTAAAAAAAAATTTGAACTCTTGAACTATGGTCATTCATCCGTTAAATATTTTTTTATCCTTTGCTTTTAAATACACTACCACAACCAAGTCAAGTATCTCTCCAATAGCTATCAAGAAAGACAACTTTTCACACCGTAAATAAAGTACTAACTACTAAATATTGTTAAAAGAGCTTTACTTATTTGAGAACTTTTATTATTTAGTAATTGTAACTTTCATAATTTCATTGAAGTAAAACATGTATAACTTTTTATAGTATACCTATATACAATTCAATACAATTGCAGTGGTCTTTTCTAAGTAACAATAGCTCTGCACGAAGAAGCCTCATTTACGACGCCAAAAATCAAGACTGAATAAATTAGGCCTTATCTTTTTATGAACCAGCTATGAAACAACGAGCGTGGTTGGTTACCTGTTAACATAATAGCAAAACTTTTGTCGTTTCGAGCTATTTATTGCATGATATTGTATTATTTTCAGCATATTCTTGCACTAACTTGAAGACATGGTAACTTTGTGTAATTAATTAAATGTAGAGAGAATGTAGTTTCGGAGAAATGCTGCAGTTCATTGTTCCTTTGGAACTTAATGGTCTTGACATATACTCGTATTTAACTTTATAACCAAAATTGGTTTTGTCCGCTTTAAAAAAGTATATTGGCATAATCCTGATGGGTACCATTAGGTTTAAAATCAATTTCTAATAACGCAGGTTCTATTTAAATTGATTTATTAAAATATGTATCAGGTATATTATCAAATTAGCCTTAGAACAAAGCTAAGATAGCCTTAGAACTAAACTAAAACCTAATTTGCCATAATTTTTCTTTGAGACTAGAATGAAGCTGAACTCGTTGCTATATTTATATACGGTGTTCTATGTTTTATATATTTTTTTAGAGAAAGGAATAAGTCAATTTCATTGTACTAAGAATTCTTCATAAATTATATAGGTATGTGTATATTCATAATAGGTTTATTTGCAGTATTTTGAGATCGCTAACATGACATTACTTTAATTTAGTACAAATCAGGAAATTAATTTCATAATAAACCTTCCTGTTGTATTTTAACTATAAAGTAAACAACACAATAATGTAATTCTATTTTCGTTAAAGTGATATTTCCTACATAGTCACCGTGGATACCTACCTGCTTAAATAATAGGAAAACTTAGGTCGTTGCGAACTATTGTTGTTATTATCTTCATTGTTCCAGCTTAAAGCCATGAAACTTTGTTATTAAACTGTGTACGGAGTATGCAATTTCGGAGACATACTATTAACCATCTGCAGTGTAGTCTTCGTCGCTTTGTTACGATGCAGGGAGATGTGTGCTTTATATGTACATTTGTATAGAACGATGCAATATTGAAAAAACTGGGCAATGAAAGACATATTTTCATCTACATAGTTTGAACGAAAATGATAAATCATCATCAACCCATTATCGTCCCACTGCTTCGGCACGGGTCTTCTCTCAGAATGAGAGAGATTTAGGCCATAGTCTACCGCGCTGGCCAAGTGCGAATTGGTAGACTTCACACACCTTTGAGAACACTTTTTTTTAGAGAACTCTCAGGTGTGCAGGTTTCCTCACGATGTTTTCCTTCACCGTAAAGCGGTAATAATTAGTTTCTAATACGCACATAATTTCAGAAAAATCAGAGGTTTTTGAACCTCTTTACCATCGATTGAAAGGCCAAGTTTCAACCATTAGGCTATCACTGCTGTATAGTAATACTCTTTATTGCACATTATATACTTACACAAAAAAACAATAGCGTCCAATATAGAAAAGTCGTATGCAATTAGCGGTCCTATCGCTAAGCAGCGATCTCTTCCAGGCAACCTATGCATGGAATTAGCAAGAAGAATAGGGTAGGAGGCGAGTAAGCTTCCTCGCGATTCTTTAGGGTTTAGTTCTCACGTATTGATGGTGAAGATGTTTTTACCAGACTGAAATAGCAAACGAGTATGGAATCCATCTGATGGTAAGTGGTCACTGCCACCCATGAACATCTGTAATCAACTTCATATAGAACAGGTGTTCTATCTAAAGTCGTTACAGTTGCGTCACTACTCCCGAGGACTAAGATGATCGCCTCAAACACAAGTGAGCCTGCAACCACACCCTTCCACCGAAATTCCTGCGTTCGATGGAATAGTGTGGGCTGGTGTGGCTGCTTCACGCTAGAAGTAGATGTGGCGGTGGTACTTCCTCGGTCGAACTACTCTAACTACACGTTCTACCATCATCAGTTCAAATCACTTTCGGTCACATTAATCGTCTGTCACGAGATAACCTTGTGAAACTGGTTGTTCTAGGAAAGATGAAAAGGAAAAGATACTGCGGCCGATAACCTGGCTCATAAAACCGCTCTCACTGGTTTCTACAAGTGCCCTAAGAGAAGCCGAAAATTAATTATATAGCAACTATTTATTACAATAAAACGACTTCCAAGGACATTTTTTTAGTAAAGGCTAATGAGCACGCAGCTTACGTGTAAATAATTTAGTTGAGGACAGACGTCCTATCTAAAGTTTATCATAGATACGTTGTTTCACCCGAGGACTAAGACGCTCATGTCATGTGAAGATGACCCGGCAACCACCGCACCTTTCGACTGATAAACAAAAACTGCATCATGCTGGAAATAAGCTGGAAATAGATGTGGCAGCTGGAAATAGATGTGGCGGTCCTTCCAGGTCAAATCATACTCGTTCTACCTTACACATTTTCAGAAGTTGGGATTCCTTTAAAGACTAAGGTGCGTTCACTAAAAGCTCTATATAGGTACCGAAGCTTATTCAAATGTATACATTACTATTCACAGGAGCAGTGATTTTCAGCCAGTGGGTCGCAAGGCAGGTCGAGAGAACTATTTCCTTCAGTAAAAAAATAATAATAAATCTTAAATAGAAATTTAAGAAAATGATACTCGTTATTTTAACGAAAATATTGTTGATACTACGGGGTCGTGTCATGAAGAAGATTGAAAAACACTGTTCTAGAGGGCCTATTATAGTAAATAGGGCTCACAGGGAGACTTTTAATTGTCACAAAAGATGAAGATTTTAAGAAAAATGTCACTTTTGTAGTTTAGAGGTTGGTATTTAATTATTTATTGGATTATGAACATAAAACAAGTAACGTTGTAAATAATCAAAACGAAAAACTCGACTGCTTAAAAAC